>APFE031203864.1:122796-208360 GCA_000404065.3 Pinus taeda | reverse complement strand
GTCGGACCCTAGGAGGAGCTTGTACAACATCAAGGCACAGGTTGTAAAGTTCTTCTTTGATTTGAATTAATACAATCATATTCATTTTTCTCAACAAATTGTCTCATGTGGTTTGTTTCATAATCTCCTTGATCATTATGATGGATATGCTTTATGATATTGGCTTTTCAGGTGCTATTTAATTTTTTTGCTTGTTTTTGTTTGCAGACTTACTTCAAGGAAGCGGAGCAAGGGAGCGAGGCTTCCACAAACTTGCATTGGACCAAAGGTAGGCCTAAAACACTTGTTTGCCTTTGTTTTTAATTGCATATTTAGAGAAATATAGTTTTTGATTGGCTTGCTTGTCACTAGATATCTTTAGATACTAGGAAGGTCGATCTTATCCACAACCTCGACTCATTCTGTGTGACAAGAGCCACAGCTAGAGAGTGTACACTTATTTTTCCATGCTTTGGACACAATTCCCATGAACTAGTATCTGGAAACGGAGCTCCACCATGGCACTGCAAAGTGGGATATTTTGAGGGAAGGGTTCTTATTGACCTTCAGTTTTGAAGACAACTTCGCCAGTATTGATGAAGCCCTATAAGAGATTAAGGCGGTTATCTTCAGAATGCCGCAAGAACCTTTGGAATGGGTCCAGCCAGATTGGAGCACCTAGCTACGCTATGTGCTAGAATATTATAATGTGACCACTGAAAAGGAGGATGAAGATCCAAGAAATATTAATATTCTAGAGGCAGAAGGGCATCGTGAACTCGAGGGCCCACAAATAGACAACCCAGACATCACCGCACCATTGAAGACAAAGCAATTAAACATTGGTACTGAAGCAGAACCAAAGTTTGGAAAGATTGGCGATTATTGGGATGATGCTACCGTAGATAAAATTGTTGAGTTACTCCGCGAATATTAGGATCTGTTCCCTACCAAGTTTTCAGATTTGAAGGGCATAATAGGCGATTTGGGCGTTATGAAAATCACTCCGAAGCTGGACGCGACACCTATTCAGCAGAGGTCGTATTGCCTTAATCATAAATACAAGGAAAAGGTTCACCAGGAGTTAGATAAGATGTTGGAGGCAAGAATCATAGAACCTGTGGAGGAATATGATTGGGTGAGCCCAATGGTGGTTCAGGAGAAGAAGAAGAAGGGCGAGATAAGGATTTGCATAGATCTACAGAAGTTTAATCATGCTTATGTCCATGACCCATTCCCGACACTGTTTATAGATGAAATGTTGGACAATGTTGGAGGGAAGGAGGCCTACTCATTTATTGACAGGTTTTTTAGGTATAATCAGATCAAGATCACGCCTGAGGATAGAAGAAAACAACCTTCGCGATAGAATGGGGTTGTTTTCAATAAATTGTGATGTCGTTTGGACTCAAGAATGTGCCTGCAATATTTTCTCGCGTAGTCGTCATGATGTTCAAGGAGTTCATTCATAAGTTCTTGGAAGTGTACTTTGATGATTGGATGGTGTTTGGATTAGTAAAGCACCATGTAGCGAGTCTGCGCCTGATGTTGGATACGTGTCACAAATATCAGATCACATTGAATTTGAAGAAATGTCTATTCTATGTTCCCTTTGGAATTTTGCTAGGTCATGTGGTGTGCAAGTGAGGGCTGATGGTAGACCCTGCCAAGATTGCGGTGTTAGTGAATCTGGAGGCCCTAATAAGTGTTAAGTAGCTGCATGTGACACCAAGACATATGGGACATTACAAAATTTTTATCAAATCATATGCTCTGATTACCACACTTATGGAGAAACTACTAAAGAAGGATGCAACATCTGGTTGGGATGAAGAATGTCAGCGAAACTTAGATGTCTCGAAAGAAAAGATGCTCACTGCACCGATCTTGGTATTCTTGGATTGGAAGAAGGAATTTCACGTACATGTGGATGCCTATTGCATTGCATTGGGTGCAGTGTTAACATAAACCGGTGAAGGAGAAATGAACCCTCCTATAGCCTTTGCGAGTAGGAAATTATTGAAGGTCAAGAAGAATTACTCAACTACTGAGCGTGAAGGATTAGCCATGCTGTACAGGCTATAGAAGTTAAGGCACTATCTATTAGAAGGGCATTTCAAGATGTACATTGATCATTCTGCTTTGAGGTACTTGGTCAATAAGCCTGTGTTGGGGGGGAATATTTGCAGATGGTTGCTACTATTCCAGGAGTATGACTTTGAAGTAATTGTGAAGCCAGGGAGGTTGAATGCAGGACTTGACCATCTGTCACAAATCGAAACAAGAAAGGAGCCCAATAATTTGGAGGAAGTGTTTCCAGATGCACAACTCTTCGCGGTGTGCATAGTGGATAATAATTTTGCAGATATTATTCATTTTTTTACTACATGGATAACACCGACAGGGTATACAAGTCAGAAAAAGAAGGAAGTAGTAGTGTACGCAGCTAACTTTTCTGTTATTGCTTGACATCTATATAAGATGGGTACAAATGGAATATTCTGAAGATATGTGTTCAACTTTGAGAGGGATAGAATTCTCATCAAAGCTCATGGAGGGGATGTGGGAAGGTATTATGTAGGAAAGGCGAATGCGTAGAAGATTTTTCACGCAAGACTATGGTGGGCAACATTGCACAAAGATTCCAAGGTGTATAACAAGGCGTGATGCATGTCATAGGACAAGTAGACCATTGCGAAGGGATGAATTGCCATTACAACCTCAAGTATCATTGTAGCCATTTGAAAAATGTGTGATTGACTTCGTTGGACCAATTCAGCCCCCAGGAAAGAAAATAGGTGTGCGTTATATCATCACTGCGACAGAATATCTAACCAGATGGGCAGAAGTAGAGCAGGTTAAGGATTGTTCAAGTGCTACATTAACAAAGTTTTTGTTTGAGTATGTATTAACTATATTTGGCTACTCAAAAGTGCTGATGAGCAACATATGTACACTCTTTCTGAATGAAACAATCAACGCGTTGACAGAAGAATTCCAGGTCTACCATTAGAAGAGTACACCGTATCACCCACAAGCTAATGGAACTATTGAGACCTTTAACAAGATTTTGGAGAATGCACTGATGAAGATCTGCAATGTGCAACGAAATGATTGGGATATGCATGTACCTGCAATATTATGGGCGTATAGGACTACTTGCAATAATCTGACAGGACAAACGCCATTCAGGTTGGTCTATGGGGTAGAAGTTGTAATGACGATGGATTATATTGTGCCTAGTCTATGCATAGCAGCTCTCACAGGTATGGCAGATCACAAAGCCTTGGAAGCATGGCTCACCCAGTTGATGGAGCTTGAAGAGGACCACTTCTTAGTAGGATTCCATCATCAAGTATAGAAGGAACGTGAAAAATCATGGCACAATCACCACATTCAACTTCACATGTTCAAGGTAAACAATCTTGTCTTGTTATATGATAGTAAATTCACCAAGTTTCCAGGGAAATTTCAGATGCATTGGATAGGGCCATATATTACCAAAGAGATTACAGATGGAGGCACAGTTCAGCTCGCAAAGCTGAATGGGGAATATTTTATGGGAAGAGTGAGTGGAAGTCGATTGAAGCTGTATACAGGGGATCCTGTGTAATGACTATGTGGTGGCAGTACAGTCTTAGTGCTCCAGGCAGTTGCAAGGGAGCGCGAGACTATAAACTACATTTCCAGGGACAGAGGACTATGTAGCAAGTGGGCTGCACAAAAAATGGTGAAGTTGCAACATATGAAGCTATGTGCAGGCAGCTGCGCTATGGAGGAAGGTGTCACACAATGCAGTAGAAAAGTGACCGTTGGAGTCATTGTTCATGACTTGACATCCAGAACATGGTTAAGAGGATCGAGCTGGTGACATTTAAGGAAAAAATATTTGAAGATCTGTTGCCAAAACAATATTGATTTTCAAAATTTGGGGGGAGCGATCGGATTTGAATTCAGAACCCCCTATAAATTTTGCATGCTAGCCCAACAGATAACACTTTGCACCCTTACAGTTTTTGTTGAAATTTTTTGTCTGTCACTCATGAGCCGAGAATTTTGGGAGGAATTCTTCACAGACACAAACATTTCTCGTGAAGCCCATGAGTTGTTTATAGGGAGGATGACTGCCACCAACGCCACTAAAGCCTTGAGTTCGGAAGCTGCTGTATCCGATGCTCCAAAACCTGAAGTATCTAGTGTTGAAGCTACACCTATGGTGCCCATGGCACCAGGGTCACCAAGGCCAAATCAGTCCATGGTGAAAGATAAATAACCTGCCATGATAGAAAGGCAATCTACAGCTAAGGAAAAGCAGAAAAAGTCGGTGCATATATGCACTTCCCCAAGGAAACATACCGTGACATCGGCCTAGAAGAAAGATAAGAAGCCAGCGAAGGATAAGTAGAAGGTAGTAGACCTGAAGGAAGAAAGCTAGGGAACATAAGATATTAACGCTGAAGCTGCAAAACCTTAACAAAGCTCCCTAGGTATATCCCTCAGAGAAAAGGAAAGGCAAAAATTACAAAGGACCCAGACTCGGAGAAGTTCACCATTTGCATGCCCCTGCTACCTAAGTAGGTCCCATTTGAAGGTCCTCGGCTTGTGCGGGTCCCACTATTGAAGATGGAGGATTGGGACCTTGTGGATCACGCTAAGTTCCTACACTTAGTGACGGACAAATACATGAAGAGAGTGCATTATGAAGAAATAGGTGTTACAGTGTTGGAAACAGAGGAATAGGTTTGCAGTGTCAAGCAATCAGGGTTTTTCAACTTGCTATGGGTGCTACATTAACACCGTACCCCCATTAACACAATTTGCATACGCCAGCTACTTACATTGGTGCATGATGGGTGTCTATGGCTAGGAGGGCCTATACCCATCATAGATATGCTCATTTAGAGGATTACGCATCTGCCATGTGAAGGTATGAACCCGACCAAGGAGTTTGGCGAAAAGACGGGGTAGAAGGAGCTTTTAGAAAGAATGAAGAAAGAGTACGAAATTGTAAAGAAGTCACGGAGGGACTGAATTTTATCTATCTCAAACCATGCAGTTCAATTGGATGCACAAATATTGGAAGGAAAGATGATGAGGAAATGTTGCACGGATGAGGTTCCAATGCCCATAATGTCCCTAGATGCACAATGTGCGAAGGACGTGCAGTTCAATTGATCCAGGTACCTATGTTATGAATTCCTCGTGAATTGCCATGAGGCCTATGATGAAACCAAGCTGTTTCATTGTGTTTGGTTACTACTGTTTATTGTGTTGGCTGCGTGGGAACTCCCGAAGGATAGCCAGTTTCCTCCACTTAAAGAAGGATTACTAGAAGTAACAAAGTTTTCTTCCTTATGGGCTACCAAGGACCCCGAGTGGATCACAGAGACAAAAATATTTTGGGTCCTGATTGAAGCGGGTCTCTGCATGGCCATTAACTAGCATCCGAGGTTGTCCCCAACCTTGTACATGCAATTGTCATCCTACACAATATTCAAGGCTAACTTTCATAGGGTGTATATTCAGGTGCAAAAGGATCCAGCGCAGAAGTGGCATGGCTTGCCATATTTGGTAACATAGATAGATGTGCAGGAGGTAGTAGCGTGATGGAAAGACGAGTGGCGCGCCCCTTCAGATCTAGCTATTGGATCGAGCATGGGTGCAGAGAGTGCTACCGCGAATAAAAGGAAGGAGGCAACTAAGCAGGCTGCGTAGAAAATGGCCACGCAGAAAAAGAAGGATGTTGTAGAGAAGGCCCGTGTTGAGAAGGAACACACTGCCAAGGAGAAGGCAGAAGAGGAACAACGCGAGTCCCAGAAAGGTGACAAGTCACCTTCACCAGAAACGGAAACAAAAGAGCTTACATGACAAGGCGGTGGAGGCAAGGAAGAGCAGCACACCCTCTTCATTCTAAAAAGGCGTGAACTGGAGCAGCATGGTGGGTTGCGGAAGAAGCAGAAAGCTCACAAAACACAGGTTGATCCCATGGTGCTCACAGAAAGCGATCTTGATGAGATCGGTCATAAAGTCAGGGACGCAATAACAGAAGTATTGTAGGAGTTGGAACAACAACACATGCAAACATTAGGAGGAGTTTAGAAGGATCTCCGAGAGTTGCAACTCCAAGAAGCCAAGATCTAAGAAGATGTTGGGAAGGTGAGCGGTGCACAAGGAAGTTTAGCCTAGGGTAAAGGTTCAACCACGGAGATGGTTCCGTGGCAACAGGATGTGCGAGTCTTCTCCTTGCCTGCAGGTTTAGTCCATGCTGAGACCGAGGAACAACGCACCCTCCTTGACAAGGTCCTAAATATGGGTCTAAATATTACCGTGACATCACTAGAGTCATTGCATGCATTACTATAGGGAGTCGTGGAAGAGCGTTGCATTAGGGAACAATGAGCACTCAGTGATGTTAGTGAAATTAAAATTAATAATCAGAAGTTGTTCGCTGAAAAGGCGTAGGTTCTGCAGGAGAAGAAGATGCTCCAGGCGCACATTTCATGAACTGAGTTAGCAGTCGCGGAGGCATGCAGGACATTGCCTATGCTTCATATCCCTGACGACGCACAACTAGAAGCAAAGATCAGGAAACTAGCTGTTGGTGTGCATGAAGCCAAAGCTGAGGTTAACTGAGTTCAGTTTGAACTCAACATGAAGATCACCGAGCTGCAATTAAAATTGCAGCCCATGACTTTGCCGAAGGTCTGGGAGCAGCGGAGTCACGGTCAAAGAAGGAATGACCACTCCGGATGCCATATTTTCAAACTACACAACATTATTTGAACAAGCCATGGAGGTGGTAACAAATCTACAAGAGGATCCAAATATGCATACACTTAATATAGAGATCAAGGAGCTGCAGTATGACAAAGTTAGGGAAACGATGCGCTCCATCGCACCAATGCAACACCTTGCGAATTTACAGGAGGGGAAGAAGATCCTAGCGTAGGTAGAGGCGAAACAGAAGAAGGAGGCCTTTCTTAAGGCCAGACTGCAGCGTTGGTTAGAGGAGGCTTATCAAGTTACAACCACTATTCATGATAAGCTAAAGGGCTTGTAGCAGACGCAGCAGACCATGAGGCTGGCCGCAGAAGGACCAACTACAAAGAATTTAGTTGAGGAGGTCAAGCAGATAGCCATTCAGAGTGCTGCCGAAGTTGCTGTGATCCCTGTCGAGATGGGGGATCTTCGCAGTAAGATCACAACACCAACCAAGTGACTTGAGGGCGAGTCATGATCTTTGTGTTGGGGGCTTGTTGGGATGGGGTCCTTGGATCAGTTTTGGGGTTAAAATAACCCAAGCTTTGATGTATTTTTTTGTAAGTAATGTAAAGTATCCGCGATTTGTGGATGCAGAGTGCATAGATCATTAGGAGTCAAAGGGGTTTCAACCCCTTGTTTATGTAAAGTTTGATTCGAATTTATGATCCACGCATGGTCCGCGGACCATGGGATTGTATAAATAGGTGTGTCTTAGAGAGTCTAAGGCAAAATAATCATGGATGTAATGGGTCAGTAAGAGGAAAGTGGTAGCATAGAGAAGTGGGTCATATAGGAAAGAAAGATTGCACCTCAGTGTGTAGAGGCCTAGGTAGAGTCTGCAGTTGAGTGCGCAGACCCCTGCAGCTGAGTGCCCAGGGAAGTTTTGAGTCTGTAAAGTTGAATTGAAGATAAATAAAGAAAGTTACCGAAGAAATACTGTGTATATCTGTTTATCTCTGTTTACTTATTTTTACAATATACGTTGCCGATGAATACTATGTTTATTAAATATTGATCTAATGATGCGTGATTCTCTTAAATAACTCTTAATAGATGTACGCAATACATGTTAAGTACTTCCTCGAAGACTGTGATAAATTATGTTATGTTTACTAAATAACTTAAGTAGATCTACACGAACACTAACTTAGGATTGTTCTCTAATGCATGTAAGTGGATAAATCAACTGTGAAGGGTCTGCAAAAGCTGATCATAGACCTTCACGAAGGTTTAAGGACTATTTCAAAAGAGTTGCAATACCAAGTCCTAGGGGCTTATAGATCTACGCGAAGGCAGAGATAGGGTGCTAAAAGACATCACACTCGTCTCTAGATGCAAAAAATTGGTTCTTACATCCCCCCATACTATTTCGGGTGAGACTGTAGTCGTTGCTACGCGGGTTGTTGCCAAAAGGGCCAGTGATGTAGGGATTTATTGGTTGGGGCAACTAACTCTGAACCTGGGTCAGAACCCCCTAAGCGAACAAAGGTATGCATATAAATTTATTGCATTAACTGGTGCAAATCAGAGGGTAAAAGACAAATTAGGAACCAAAACCGACCAAGGGTCAAATAGAGATTAGACTCGAATCGAATTAGAACCAATCAAAAAAATAATTTGAATCTTATAAAAATCCAT
This sequence comes from Pinus taeda, assembly GCA_000404065.3. Classification (NCBI taxonomy): domain Eukaryota; kingdom Viridiplantae; phylum Streptophyta; class Pinopsida; order Pinales; family Pinaceae; genus Pinus; species Pinus taeda. Next base: position 199,981 of record APFE031203864.1, on the reverse strand, counting down.
TGGATGAGCATTTTACAAAGGTTCAGTGATATGAATATTGTTTTGAATTAATGGATCCAAGATAATCTAGCTTACAAATGTAACTTGGTCATTAGTTCAAATCTTTCCAAAGACGATCTAATCTAATCCAATCGATTTTGATCTCATCCCATTAGTTTCAATAATATTGTTGAATATAGTTAATGGATAATAACAACACATATATGCGTATGTTTAATGAAGATACAAGTGTACATACAATTTTTCATCCCTTATGCCCAGTATAAAGGAGTTGTAAATCATTAATGAAGAGTAGTAAAACATAATAAATTAATAGGTGGACAAATGCATCTTTTCCAATAAGTTAATGTTTTCTTGCAAGGAAAAGTTCCACCTTAATTTTTGTTTTTCTTTTTCCAAACTTTTAGTGATTTTAGTGGGCTTAAAAATTAAAAATATAAAAACTAAAATTCTCATCAATAAAATAAAATTAAAACTTTTAACAAAATTTTATCAAAATTTGAAAAATCAACCAATTAAAATATTAAATTTCTCATTCATTTGAATTATATACTCCCAAAATCTACAAACTTGAGACAAAACCCAATATTCAATAAGATTTGATTACTTAATCGAAAACAAGCCCCACTCATAACAATCAAGCCAAGCCAAACACCAACAATCAAGCCAAGCCAAGCACCAAATTAGTGTATGAGACCCCCATGTTTGTAGGATAAGGAACCCACCTCCACAAAATGATTTGACTACTAAATCTACGAAGGTATACATACTCTACCCCCCTCTAGTTAGAAAACACATACTCTTAACCATGAGACCTACTCAAATTGTATTACATATTACAAATCATATCTCCTAATACATATACTATGTTACCTTGTACATACAAATTATAAAAAAATAAACAACCTAGTAAATTTAGATTCAATATATATTATTCTATATATATAATTCTTATTTTATATATATTTCTCATTTAAGATTTATTTCGAAGACTGCCCTGTCTATATCTGTCTTACGCATCTAGATCCGAATATGTCCCATGATCATATAGAAATACAATGAACAATATATCTCGTTTCGTATATTATTATAATAATTTAAATATATAATTATAATTTTATATTTTAGAATGTATTTTTTTTGAAATTTTTTCATTTTAATAAATAATATTAAATATAAAATTATTTTATATTTTTTTTAAAAAATTATTTTTAAATTATAAAAAATTATATATATAATAGTTAGATCTAGAATTTTTTGTAATTTTTAATTTAGTTAGTGAACTCAATTTTTACAATGTAATTAATCTAAGACTATTTTCTAAAATAATATATTTTGAAAAAACCAATTTACTAAAATAAATCTAATAATATAATCTCACCAAAAATCAAGTAGAAAATTCTATAGTCCAGTAAACTCTATCCGGAAAATGTTATTAGCGGTCAATGGCCGCAAATAAAAAGGTGTAGAAAACGGGCATTGAAGAGGAAATTGCCCACAACGTAGAAGTCCATTAGAACAATAATACAGTTGAAAACCATGAATACAAAACCCGTGACTTGGGGTGCATCACGAGTCATTCGATCGAGTCTTGACTTTAAATAAATAAAGGAGGATGACAGTTTGTCCAAATCTTGTTTGCCATGTGCATACGCTATAACTTTGTTTAAACGACACTCGTTAAACATGAATACATATTGGATTAGCGGTCAATGGCCGCAAATAAAAAGGTGTAGAAAACGGGCATTGAAGAGGAAATTGCCCACAACGTAGAAGTCCATTAGAACAATAATACAGTTGAAAACCATGAATACAAAACCCGTGACTTGGGGTGCATCACGAGTCATTCGATCGAGTCTTGACTTTAAATAAATAAAGGAGGATGACAGTTTGTCCAAATCTTGTTTGCCATGTGCATACGCTATAACTTTGTTTAAACGACACTCGTTAAACATGAATACATATTGGACAAAACAGTAAAAGATTTTAAAAATCACTGCAAAATATATCTATATATAAACGACACATCTTCTGTATATTTTCAGTGTAAAGTACTTTTTACTTTTCTAAATGCAATCTCACACACTTCTCATGCCATTTGGAGGGTCTATGCAGTTTGCCTCAAGAACATTTATGAAACATAGATTGAATCATTAAAGCTTTGACACCTTGGGAGACAAAGGAGAGATTAAATTACTAAGCTTTGACATATTGGGAGAAATAGGAGAAATGAATAATATGGTATATATATAATATATATATATATATATTATTAATTGATATTTTTTATTATATAAAATATATTTGATTTTGACTTTACAATTTTTCTATTTTTTAAGTGGTAAAAAAATTATATATATATTTTATATTTTCCTATTCAATAGTAATATGTATTTAACTTTTTTTTATATTTAATTCATTTTCTTATAAGTGTGTAGGAAAAAAAAGAAAAAAGGAATGACTTTTCATTTCAAGTTCACTTGGTTTCAGAAGTTTATTAAACTTTTCTCAAAACTTAGCTAGCTTAGGACAAATTTGCAACCACATGTTTAAAGTTATTTATTCATTTTCAATTTTAAGTCTAATATTTATAGATAATAACAATTAATGACTGACACAATCATATGAATTAAACAATTAATAAATACTAATAGACATCAATTCATGATATGCATCTAAAAAAACTTAATTCATAATACATCTCATATTACCAAAATTAAATTTAAAAAAATGCAACATATAAATTAACTAAATAATAATAATAATAATAATAATCTACAAGTTATAGATATATACTTTTAGAAGAAACATGTAAGAATATTCTAAAATCAACGCTACTTTACTATAGATATTCGTTAATTTGTAAATACTCTTTGTTATAATATCATGGACCAATACCACGACTTATCAATACCACATTTCAAAAACTTATAACTCATTTCATATGGCACTCTTTCAAATGACCATTTCTTTTATTAATTAATTTAATTTATTCCAAGTGGTCTTTTGGACTCTGGTGGTTGTTCACATTCCACACCAACCCATAGAGGATTAGGTGTCCAACATTTCCCCCCTTAATCCGAAGGGGTATGTATGAGTCCAAGAAGAGAGTTGTAATACAAAATGTGCAAAAATGCATGACAACACTATGCTAAATGTGGTATCTGAAATGTTGATATAAGGGGCGCGGTTTAAGGATGACCACCAACACTGGAATTCTTAGTGTAGTTCCCATAACTCTTCCAAATCTGACATGAGCTGAGGTCTTCTGCTAGAGGAAGTGCTCCTCATGTTTTTAAGACGGAAACCTTCGACCTTGAAAGGGAGGTCTCACCCCTCATAAAAAGGGAGAACCTCAACCGGAAAAGGGAGGTCTCAACCTGTGACGGTTTAAGGATCACCACCAACTTTGGAATGCTTAATGCAAATTCCGGAACCCTTCCAAAACTAGCAAGAAGCTGAAGTCTTCTACTAGAGGAAGTGTCCCCAATTCTTTGAAGAGATGTCTCAACCCCGCATAGATGGGTAAAGACTGATCACCAACCAAAGGCGTGCTCAGGGGAATCTTTGTCTTTCGCTACAACTTTGAATCTGGTATGGCAGGTTGTGGCTCATGCTCGCTTGATGTCACTTTGAAGCCTGGTGATGACCATCACTTCCCCCCCCCCCCTTGTCAGATACAAGGTGAGATGATGGAGAAAACTCAACTGCAAGACCTTTTAATATTCTAGAAGAAAGTCTAACATATGACTGAAATATTTTCTTGGTTGTTGAAGCCCATTACCAAGAAGCGATCCATCCAAGACGAAACTTTCTTCTTTTAGGAGGCTTATTTTTGAAGCATCTATGTGAATAATGAGTACACTGACCACAATGCTTGTATGGATTAAGATCAAAACAATGATCTTTCATGTGGTCAACTCTGTCACAATGTTGGCATTTAACAATCTATTGTGGTTATTGTGGAAGAGGACCAAAATCTGAAACAACTGAAGGTGAACTGTCATGAAGAAATCCATCACTCTTAAACTAGATGGGCTTTGAGTAATTTGGAATGTGAAAGGAAACCTCCTTATCATATCCAAGACCTGTTATGTTCTTGTTATGGACAAGATCTTCCCAAGGTCTGACGATCGACTTGGGAAGTGCAGGCTGAATTTCTGCATTTACATGTAACTCTTTTGCTTCATTAGGCACTGGATCTGAATCAACTGTAACATTACTAACTTGTTGTTTATGGGAGGCTGTTTCAATGTTATGAACAGAAATAGGTTCAAAATGATAACTCCATTGTTGTAATTCTTCCTGCTGCAGTTGAGATTCAAGTTACAAATAATCAAATTATTCTTGTGCATATTGTAGACTTGTTCTAATGTCAGCAAGACAAGCTTTGCTGACTTTTACCATACCATCCATAATGGAGAGTATTAGAGTATTCACTAACTCTAATACTTCATCAAATTTGTCGATTGTTTTAGCAAGAATAAATCCCTCGCCTTCAACAAAAGCTTCCCACAATAGACTTAATAGAGAAGCAAAGCAGACACCTAACAAAAATGTAGTTCTTAAAATTATTTGGTAGGGATATGGAGGATCTACTAATTTTTCCAAATTGAAACTAGAAAATTGATGAATTTTATACCATTACGCCTCTCACATTTAAGTCTAATGAACTTTGGCACACTTTGCAACATAAATGTATTTGATGGACCTCATACACTTGTATCTTTCCTATACAATTTACATAGGTTTCTTTACCTTCAGGGAAAAGGCTTCCCGTCGCGCTTTTATTGCACGAAAATAAAATTCTATGTGGAAGAAAGAACAAGAACAACCATAATTTTTTTTAATTTCATTCCTCCTTAGTTTGTTTTATGACGTGGACCAACGATGGATTGTTCTCTATGATGAACCAAGGAAATTACTGCTACGTAGGTGGAGGTAGTACTAGCTCTACTCGACCCCACCCCTCATTGTTATGCCTCGCGCTAAATTTGGAGGTTCGGTCCCCCATTTTGTTGGTGCCTATATTTGATACAAAACCATTAGCAAATCAATCCCTAGGAAGGATGGTGCATGATTGATGGAATGTTATTTGTGCAGGGACAAAGAGAGGGAGAGAGCCCCTTTTCTTTCACTACAACCACACACAGAGACGTGTTGCAACAATAGTAAGACTGAGATAAATGAGTTAGCGCAAATTGTCTTTGCAAAGTGGCATTGATACAATAACATATGGAGTTTTGAGAATCATGTGGGTTCCTATATCATTGCTCATTATAGTTCTTTTGGTGAACCTTTTCCTCATTTTCAGAGCTACATTTAATGTTTGCGAAGAAAACCATCAAGAGAAGTTAAGGATTCCTCTTCCTAAGTCTATTATTCGAATCTCTAATGCCTTAGATTTCATGAAGTCTAAGCTCATTCTCTTGGTTTCCCATGAGCTCTCTCTTTCTGGTGGTCCACTACTCTTAATGGAGCTGGCATTCTGTTGAGAAATGTAGTCACAGAAGTTGTATGGATTACTAATCAGAAGCCAACTGAACCATAACAAGAGATGTTAACATTCTGGGATCAATGGATCATTGTACAAGCATTATATATTATGGAGGGCAGATCGTTGGTATTACACTGAGAATTCAACTGTGGTATGGCACGCGCCATTAAATGGAGCCATAGTTAATGGACAATGTGGAGGTGAGAGGTATGCAGGATTATGAACTGGTGGTAGGATTGGCATTATTGCATGTTAGGCCGGCGTTATTTATGACAACGATGGTATTAACCAAGAAACCAAGTAGTGTGGATTTCAAAACACTAATGCAATACTTAGATATGAATACAACACATATATATTTAGCATATGGACCAATGCACATAATAGAAGAAGATTGAACACATTTTGTAAAGCACATAACAGAAGGAGAAACTCATTGCTTCATTCACCATTGTGGAATTCAATACAACGACAGATTGTTTTATATTCCCTTTGACCTTCAAATCCAGGAAACGCTAATATGATCAGACCTTGTTGGTGAGGAGTAGGCACAGATATATTATGCAAAGGATTGTCAGACACCTATGAGAAATCTAGAGCATAAGAAAATCAGACCTGCAGACTTGACGCTCAACCAAACGCCTACAAACATGTTCAATGCATATAGCCTTGTACAACAATTGCAGAATCTGTTTTGGAAGAGCTCATTGAACATTTGAATTGAGAAAAGACAATACGACTGTTGCAAATAATGAAGTGGCTAGACTTCAATGTTTTTGCAATCGAAAATTCAAGAGTAATGTTCCTACAAACAAAACACACATTTTTCTATTTGGGGAATTGTACGCTGAGAATTCAGTTTGAGTTTATCTGAGATGACATTCTAAAGTGCAGTACTAATAGCATAAAATTGATGGATATAATGTTAGAGTCACACAACAATAAAATAGGCATGGTAGCAAGATGACTAGAAATGCAGCAAAATTGATAGGTAAAGAAAGGCCACAAAAACTAGTGGCTCAAATTTAAGCAAGGCAGGAATACATTTGCATCTCTGATACCATGTCAAACATATATGGAATGTAAACAACTAATGTGGAAGATAATCATTAGATTGCATATATTATTGACATGATATACATTTATAGTACATTGATGTGACCCTTCGATTCATATTCCAAGTGGTCGCTTGGACCCCGGTAGTTGTCACATTCCACACCAACCCATAGAGGATTAGGTGTCTAACATAATTAAAATAGAAGAAAGAGAATATCTACTTTTAAGACAAATATAAATCTTTAACATGTGACTATTACTAAAAATAACCTAGAATATCTCATGGCAGTTAAACCCTTATCATCATATTAGTAATTAAATTAAAATTATGAAAGTCCTATTTAAAATAGACATACCATTTAACATAATTATCTTTATTGATAATAAATAACTAAATCATAAATATTTTGTCTCTCACACATATATTCTCTTAATTTTAAATTTATAATAAAATATTCTTTCTCAAATAATTTTATTATTTTAAAATAAAAAATGATTAACGAACTAATCAAGAAATAGATATTAAATATAAAAATTAATAGTAATTACACTAAATGCCTATCTAAACCAACATAGTTCCTTTGGAATATCTAAATATTTTTTAAACAAAATAATGTTTACAAAAATCTTGCTATAATGTTGTTGGGCCTTGGAATTGGTATAATTCTTCACATTGTTTCCTTAGTTTATGGTTAGTTTTCCAAATGTTTCAAGCTCAAATTATAATAATTTGAATGCTACAGAGTTATATAATGGAGTAATATCTGTTTTGTTATTTTACCTCATTAATGAATCGATTTGAACCCTAAAGATGTCAGTAACTCATGATTTGGGTCGATATTTGGAAAGAAAATATTAGATGTTGATTATTGTTCCTTGAATAGCTAAGGAAGGCCGAGCCATGAGGAAATCATTCAATCCAATTGTTACCTGCTGACCATGGATCAACGTCCTATATGCATGAGAAGGTTGAAGAGACGATCATGACCTACTATTCTAAGGAAGATGTTGCAAATTTTACAACTTGAATTAAAGCATCTTGAGAATCGGGAACTCCAGTAGTTAATTTAATTATCCCTATTAATTGTAAGAAGAGACTAAAGAGACAGATTGTCCTAAGTTCTTACAAAATTGTCTTGTAATTCACCGTTGCATGTTAATGAAGATTTCAATGATTCAGTTTAATCTAGTGCATTGAGTTAACTACAAGACGGTTAAATTCTAGTGATCATGTGCCCAGGCTTGGGATGAATACTTTCTTCCTCTGTATTAATATTGCATCTTAATTTCAGTTTTAGAATGATTAATCGTTTCTTAGATTAAATCTCTGCTTCCCAAATTTATTATTATTGTTTACAAGAAATTGTAGTGAATAATGGTAAACAATATTTCCTTTATAGCATTATCTTTTTTTATTGTTTTCCATAGTAAGTGTGAATTGTTAGCTTCGAAGATTTAGTGTTTTTTCTGATAAATGCATTTCAGTTCTTTTATCATAGCTATCGTTCCTTAGGAAAAAACTTGGATTTATCTATATTTCTCAAATAGGAACTTCACAATTTGTTTATGTTATTAGTGTGATTATGATTTAGAGGTAGAAAGAAAGTATTCATTTAGTAAATATTTTGATGTTCCTTTTATTTCTCAATCTCTACTTCTTATTAGTCTCCCTCAAAACAAGGTGATCTGAAAACTACCTTTGCACCAACTGTGCAGACAACCTTGTAATAAAAAGACGAAATCTCAGGTTGACAATTTAATGTGTAGAGGTTTAATTTGATTCTTTAGGAACAACTTAGTGCGCAACATTTTGGAGTCATTTTCGGAGAGGTTGTCAAAGAAGTGTGTAGATATATCCCTATGGGATTGGGTATCAAAGACAGAAGTTAAGAACTTACTCATGCACCAAGTAAAAATTGTGTGCTAGCGCCTACCCTCAATTGATACTTTTTATAATTGTTTAGTGTGAATTACTAGGAAAAAGCATAGGATTGTAAATCAAGAAGTTATAGATTCAAAATCCATTTCAAAAAACCCAAAATTGAAGGTCATTATGGCCTTGGAATATCAACCTTTATAAATGAAATCATTCAGGAATATGAATCTCAAGCATTGATAGGTCCCCGAACAATATCCATGAAGGACTCTACTATTGCCCCTTAAGTGGAAAGATCATTTACTACAACTCATGTTGAGATTCACAATAAGACTGAAGGATTTGAATGAATTTTCCAAGATACAACCATTAGACACCTCAGTCCTTCTAGTAAATTTTAAGGGAATTCTTGTAATTTAAAAGAGGGGGAAGGTGAAACAATTGGAGCATATCCACAATATGCTGAAACAAACCCACAATTTGTTGAACGTGAATCTGTTGTAACCCTTGTTGCAAGGAAATCACTTGAAACCCATGACTTGAATAGTGTTGTGAGACCCATTCAAAGGTCGAACATAGCCAAAGTCCTACTCATATAGTGCCTCCTGATCAAGGAATCCTTGAGTGCTACTAGCATATTTTTGACCAAATGGAAAATGCAGCACCACAAACACAAACATCGACCATAGAATACCCTTTAGTCGATCCTTTAGCCAATGCACCAATGAAATCCATTCCATTACAAAATATCCCAAATTTTAATGGATTGATGTCTGAAGACCCTGATGCATTCTTGTTTGACTTCGATGTCCTTTGTTGATGTTACGATTATACTATTGACCCACAAAAACTAAAAATATTTCCTTCTACCTTGAAGGGAGTAGCTCTGCATTGGTTTATGGGACTAGAAGGCAGTGCTATAAAATGATGGCATGAAATGAAAAATGCTATCCTTAGAAAATATCAGGATTATTTCTAATCTAAGGACTTAAGAGAGGAAATTTTTAAAATTATGGCAAAATATGATGATAATTTAGAAGAATACGTTGAAATATTTCAATATAACTTGCAAAGATCACCTTACCCAGAGAAGTGTTGAAAACTGCTTTAATCAAGGGCATGAAATATGAGTGGATAAAAACACTTAATTTAATGGGGCAAGGTGATATTTCCAAGGAATATTATGATAATATTATTAAACTTTGTATCAGGTGCTTGCAAGGAAGTACATGAACCAAATCTGGAATTTGAGATCCCCTTAGCAGGACCATCAGGACTACAGGAGGAGATATAACTCGAGCAGAGATTGGTAATATTTTAGAAGATTTTAAATTTTTTATTTTGAGCACATTAAATACACAGTTGGATTTTCTATAGGTCAAGAAAAAATAGATCGAAGAAGAGAAAACTCTAGCTATTTTCTATCCTTGTTTTCGGAAGAAACACAACTGTAGAGAGTATCCATTGGATATTATTGAAACATGTGCTATTTGCACTAAATAACATTCGACAGAGCGATGTCCCTCACTCCCTGGATTAAATGTTGTATTCAAAGAAGCCAAGGAAGATCCAGATCCAACATATCTTATGAGATAGCAATGTCAATGGTAGACTCACACTTCAGGTATGATGCAGGACCCTTTTCTATTTTATTTTGAACAATATGCTCAACAATAGATTCCTGGATCAACATGGCAGGGCTACCAATCTTTTAATCCCACTTGGAAATCTCAGCCATAATTTGAACCGCCCTAAGAAAATAATCCATTCACTAGATCTATGTGGATAAATCAACAATAATCTACACCTTCATGGAAAAATCCAGCAAACAATTCATATCCTTCACTGCGGGAAAATTCATTTTCACAAAGATCAATGTGGCCTCAAAATTAACAGTGTCCTGTGGGACCAATTAAGCCATCTATCAGAACATTACCCCAACAAATCCACTATTACAAGGTCCATTTTAATTGCCCCCAAATCCTCATCCTCAACTACGTCCTCAATTACCTTCTCAGCTGAATCCCAATCTGAACAATAGACATGTCCAATATTTGGAGATCGTTGAAAGTTCAGATCGTGAACCCAAATCTCTTGAGTGTAATGAGTAGCAACTGTGATCTAGAGAGGTTATATTCCCAGAAGATAATAAAGTCAATCAAGAATAGGAAGATAATGAAAATCCCATGGAAGAGTAACTTTTAGTAGAACATATTTCTCCGATTGTAGTTGTTCCTGAGACAAAGGCACCTGATGTGTCGACTAAACAACAAGACCCAAAACTACAGTTGATGCTCCTCCATTCCCTGAAAGACTCATAGTGATTAAAACGCCAGTCTATTCTGACTTTGATCTTGTAGGGTAATTAAAACATTTATGCATAAAAATCCCACTCATCCAAGCTATATGAGATGTTCCAATTTATGCTAAAATGAGTAAATAATTGTGTGTCAAAAACCATGGAGGAAACCTAAAGACACTTCCACAATCCATGTCTTAGGGACACTCTCTGATCTTATCTTAGGGAAAAAGATACCCATCAAATATGATGACCCTGGGAATCCATTAGTCATTGTTCAAATTCAGGGTTGCAACTTCCCAAATACCCTATTGGACTTAGGAGCTGCTACAAACATTTTAACTGTAGAAACCTGTGATATCCTTGGGATCACAACATTAAAACTAAATTCCACTATGTTGGACCTAGCTGAAAGATCAGTAGTCAAACTAGAGGGCACTCTAGAGGATGTTATCGTTTTTGTAGATTCCTGGGAGTACCCAGTGGACCTTCTGGTTATCAATCCAAGAAATAGATTGGATGGGCATCCTCTAATATTCGGGAGACCATGGCTATCAACTGCAGAAACATATATAGGATTCCCAGTAGGGAATATGACAATTAAAAAAGGAACTGATGTAATAAATCTTGACTTATACCTGCCTGCTAAACCCAGTCCATCTATTGGAAATTGCCAATTATTTCTACCTAAATATTAGGACCAAAACCTGTGTTCTCCTCTTACCTTGGATGAAGCCCTTGCATTTAAAATCCAAACTGATGACATATAATTAATGGATTTATTAACCAACCTTCTACTATTGGGAATCCAACATGTCAAATGATAAAATCCATGCTTGATAATGAAGCCTAGAAGATCCACTAGAGGTTTTGAATAATGTCCATAATATCATCCCCATCAAAATTGAACCTGGTAAAACTTTGAGTGTCCAATCTGAATGATTAGCAAGGTAAAGATTTAATTCATATTCTCCAGAGATAAAAGAAGGATTTTTCTTGGGAATATTCTAACATGAAGGGCATCGATCCACAACTATGTACCCATCACATTTATATACAAAAAGATGATCATGTTATTCGACAACCTCAGAGAAAGTTAAATCCACACCTTAGGGATGTAGTAAAATAGGAATTGCGAAAGCTCTTGGATGTTAATTTTATATATCCTATTTCAAACAACTAGTGGGTTTCACCATTAGTTGTCATCCCTAAGAAAAATGGTAAATGTAGAATTTTTGTGGACTATAGAGAACTGAACAAGGCTAGGTAGAAATACCATTTCCCCCTTCCATTTGTAGATCAGGTCCTTGACACTCTTGCTTGAAAAAAATCTTCTCCTTTCTAGATGGTTTTAGTGGTTATAATCAAATTCAAATTGCTCTCGAAGACCAGGATAAGACCAAATTTTCCTGCCTTGGGGAATGTTTGCATATAGAGTTTTACCAGTTGGACTATGCAATGCACCAACGACCTTCCAGAGGGATATTTTGAGTATCTTTTATGATTTAATTAGTGAAGTACTTGAACTGTACATCAATTATTATACTCCATATGGTAACAAGTTTGAACAGGCTTTACATAATTTAGAAAAAGTTCTTGAACGATGCATTGCTACCAGATTATGCCTTAGCCATGAAAAATGGCATATGATGATGACTGAAGGTGTAGTTCTGGGACATTACATTTCTACTTCTGGTATTTAATTGGATCCAGCAAATATTGAGGTAATTCTTACTTTTCCTACCCCTCGTACACCTATTGAGGTACATATTTTCCTTAGCTATGATGGTTATTATCATAGATTTATAGCAAAATTTTCAAATATAGAAGCACCACTTTATGTTTTGATAGGAAATGTTGAATTCAAATGGACTCACAGATGTGGTGTTGCTTTTCCATAACTTAAAAATATGGTCTCAACAACCCTTGTGTTAAGGGGCCAAAGTGGAATTTACCTTTCCACATTTCATCAAAAGCATCAGACACAGTGATAGGAGTTGTCCTTGGACAGGAAGAAGAAAAAAAATCCTTATGAAATCTATTATATTAGCAAGGATCTCACTCCAACAGAGCTAAATTATACAATGACATAAAAAGAGGTTTTAGCTATTGCGTATTCTATTAATAAATTTCGTCATTATTGTTGAAAATAGCAACAAGAAATGATAAAAATAGAAGTGCTAAAATTAGCACTACTATAAATAGCATTTTGGGACACATTCTAATTTTAGTTAGTCCGTAAAATAAAATTGAGAATTAAAATTCGAATTTGATCTTAGAAGTTGTTTGTAAAATAATTAATTAATTCATCTTGAGTTAATTAGTTGTAGAAAATAAAAAATGAAGTTTATGTGAAGACATGCAACAATTTCTCCATTGATTGAGGAAGTTATCCCTTGATTAAAGGAGATCAGGATGAGTTGTACTTTGAGTTGTAATTAGTTAGCTCAGTTAACTAAGTCAATTCCAATTAGAATAGTTCAAATAGTTTGTTGAACTAATTGTGAGTTCAGTTAGTTAATGCATGCATGCATGTAACTGCTGCACTTCAGATAACTGAATATTCTCTCATAAATAACTCATGCATGCCATTTCAGACTGAGACCCAGTTGAGATTAGATGATGGGACAGTGTACTATCAGTTGCAAGAATATTCCACGGAGGATATCTCTTGCATGAAGAAGGAATTCATTCCTTGGATATTGCACAGTTACTTTTGGGTTTGATGAGTGTGTAATGAGGCCAATTCACATAGGTGGTAGCACTGGACCCCAAGGAAAAATGTGCGAGGAAATAGGAGGCTTGGAGGGCTGAGGGAAGGCATATCTTGTGTCTATTCAGTCTGTGAGCGGTATTGTTGGATTGTAGTGAGAGCAAGATAGCTTGTGAGTTGATGCGTTGTGTAATTTGAACATATTTCCACTGGTATGATAATACAAAGATTGGGGTTTTTAGCTGAGGCTTTCCCTAGAGTATTCTTCTGTGTTCATGTGTGATTGATCTCTCATTCTCAGTTATATGTGTTCTATTTGATCTTGCTCAAATTTGATTAAGCTTTCGCAAGTTTTTTGTAGAAGTAGATCTTCTATTTTGCTTTAGTATACTGCATAATATGTTTATCTACAGTGGGAAATTCTACATGGTATCAGAGCAAAGGTGATCAAAGCAAAGAACATTATACAAAGAAGGGAGAATTTTTAAGTTTCAAGTTCCTGATTATAGAATTTGAATTCTTATCACATGTCAAATTTTCCCAATTGCATTCAACGGTTTAAGACTCGAGTATGCCCTTGATGGTAGCTCAAGTTATATAGCCTGGAAGGATTGCATGGAAGCATTATTAGAGGACAATGGTCTAAAGGAATTCATTGATCAAGAAGTCCCCAAGCCAGCAGTGGCTAATGATATAGAATTGGCAGAATGGAAGAAATGTGTGGCTAGAGCGAGGAGAATCCTCCTGGAGGGAGTTTGAGACCACATTGTCTCGAGCCTCCATGAGAAGAAGACACCGTTTTTGATGTGGAAAACATTGAAAGATATATATTAGAACAACAACAATCAAAGGAAGCTGGCGCTGAAAGACAAGCTTCAGAAAATCAAGTGTGAAAAGAGCGACACGATCTCTACATATCTGAACAAGCTCACCACCTGCAGGGATGAGCTTGGAAGTGTAGGGATCATGACAGCCGATGATGACATGGTGAGTCTAACTCTTCTCGGTCTTCCTAAGAGCTGGCATAGCTACTAAGACTTGGTAAATGGAAGAGAGAAACTACTAAATCGGGAATGACTTTGGTAAGATCTGATATAGTAGGAGATAAGAAGAAGCACTAGAGATAGATCTTCATCAAAGCAAGATGATGAAGAAAATTTAGCCTTAGCGATTAAGGCAAGGAAAGGGAAAGGGAAGGCATCCCATCCCAAATCCGGTCCTTCCCATGGTGGGAAGAAGTTTGAAAAATTGAAAGTGTGATGCTTTCATTGTCATGAGGTCAGCCATTATGCTATGAATTGTCCACAGAAGAAATCCAAGAAGGGATCCTTGAAGGGATCAGACAGTGAGGCAATGGCCTCATAGTTCAAGTTGGATTTCTCTCTCATCGCATGCATGGTTTCATCCATGGTAGGATGTGTTTGGTACCTAGATAGTGGAGTCTCTTTTCACATGTCCGATGAGAAGAATATTTTTAATACCTTGGAGGAGAAGGATCTCCATATGTGGATCGAGATGGGCGATGATGCAAAGTGATGTGTTTTAGATGAAGGTACAATTTTCTTTTAGAGGGAGTATGGAGCTCCTCTCACCCTGATTGATGTAAAGTATGTACCGAGTCTGAAGAAGAATCTTGTGTCTATTGCTATGCTAGAAGATAAAGGCTATGATGTAGTCTTTAGTAAAGGAAAGGTATTCCTGAGGCATATCGGTACTGGACAGACCAAGAGGATTTCAATTTGAGTTAAGAATCTCTATAAGCTAGAGGTAGATGACTGTGCTACACTAAGTTCCAAAGTAGAGGTGGTGAAAAGCCAAGATTTTGGCGAGCTATGGCATAGATGATTGGACCACTTGCACCATGGGGCCTTGAAGATCATGCAACATATTTCTACCGGACTTCCCAAGGGAAAACTGGAATAGACAGATACATGCAAAGGTTGTACTTTGGGTAAGTATGTGAAATCTTCCTTTCACAATCGAGACAGTAGAGCTGGAGCAATCCTGGAGAAAGTTCACACAGATGTTTGTGGACCATTCTCTACAGCCTCCATCACTAAACAAAGGTACTATGTTATTTTTATTGATGATTTTTCTTGTAGATGATGGATCTACTTTATTCAAAATAAGGATCAAACCTTCTTGAGGTTTTGTGAGTTTAAAGATTTGACAAAGAAAGAATCTAGAAAGAAAATAAAAGTGTTGCATAGCGACAATGGTGGAGAGTATGTCTCCCAACAGTTTAAGGAATTATGCATTGCAGAAGGAATTAGACGGGAGCTAATGGCACCCCATAACCCAGAGTAGAATGGGGTGGCCAAAAGGAAGAACAAATCAATTGTGGGAGTAGCTCAAGCGATGTTGCATGACCAAAGCCTACCACTTCATTTGTGGGATGAGGCATGCAATACAACAGTATACTTAGAGAATAGAAGCTCGCACCATATATTGGGAATGAAGACACCTATGGAAGCCTTTTCCGGGAAATGACCAGATGTGAGTCACTTCAAGCTATTTGGATCATTGGTTTATTGCCATGTGACCAAAGATGCCCGGAAGAAGCTAGATCCAACAGCTGAGTTGGGGATACTTGTGGGGTACACCAATACACCCCACAATTATTGGGTGTACCTGCCTACCAGTTAGCGGACAGTGTTACGCAGAGATCTGAAGTTCGACGAGCAGAAAGCCATGTGAGTATCACTTGAGAGGGAGCTCAAGTTGCATGTAGAGGAGGAAATTTTAGTTCCTAAGGAGGAGAAGCCTCAAATTGATGTAGATCAGCTGCATGCAGAGTATCGGAGAGTGGAGACATCCACTCATGCTGAGTCTTCCAGATATGGGCAGAAATGCTCAAGGGAAGCTAACAGGTTGATGATGGATGTGCGAGAGAATGTGGGACAACCATCTTCTTAGCGCAGATAGAGGAGGTCACCCGAGCGGTACACTGGTTACATGGCCCTAGTTAGGGAGTGTGTAGAGTCCGAACCTTCTTCATTCAAGGAGGAAATGCAACAACTAGTCTAGGTTGATGCCATGGTAGAGGAATAAGACTCTATCATTCAGAACAGTGTGTGGGATGTTTTCCCAAGACCTCAGGACAAGTTAGTGATTAGTTCTAAATGGCTTTACAAGGTAAAGTTGATGGTAGTGTTGAGAAACATAGGCAAGGTTTGTTGCTCGAGGTTTCTCACAGGTTGAGGGGATCGACTACAATGAGACCTTTGCTCCTGTAGCAAGGTACTCATCTATCAGATCGATGTTGGCATTATCAGCTCAGATGGGTTGGAAGATCCATTAGATGGATGTGAAGACAACGTTCCTCAGTGGGAAGATTGAGGAAGAGGTGTACATTGAGCAGCCATAAGGTTTTGAGACCTTTGATCCTGAGTCGCATGTGCGCTGACTCAAGAGGGCTTCGTACGGGCTGAAGTAAGCACCTCATGCTCGGTACACCAGGATCAATAGCTATTTCACCGAGTTGGGCTTCACTAAGAGTGAAGCAGATGTAAACCTTTACCACATCATGGTAGGAGGTAAGCCATTGATCATTTTTCTTTATGTCGATGATCTGATTTTGACAGGTGATGATCAGTTGATCAAGTCTTGTAAGGAGGACCTTGCAAGAGAGTTCGAGATGAAAGACATGTGTCTTATGCACTACTTTCTAGGCATGGAGGTGTGGCAAAAACATGGGGAAGTATTTGTGTCTCAAGGCAAGTATGCCAATGAGATACTCAGGCACTTTCACATGGAGAATTGCAAGCCCATGCAGACTCCTTTAGCTGGGAACTGGAGGAAGGAGGATTCTACTTCAGATGAGGTAGTAGCTGCTACTGTTTATCGGCAACTTGTGGGTTCACCTATGTATCTAGTGAACACACGACCAGACTTATGCTTTGCGGTGAACTAGCTGAGTCAAGCTATGGTTCACCTTACCAAGCTATTTTGGAAGGCATCGAAGCATGTGCTAAGATACCTTAGAGGCATATCTCAGTATGGATTGTGGTACAGACAGATAGAGGGAGTGAAGCTTAAGGGCTTCACAGATGCGGATTGGGTAGGGAGTCCATCAGTCCGGAAGAGAACTTCTGGAGGAATCCTCAACATTGGTTCAATTGCAGTTTCCTAGTACAGCGACAATTTCTTGGTACAGCAGGAAACAAAGGTCAGTTGCACTTAGCTTAATAGAGGTTGAATACATGGCAGCCAGTTAGGTAGCATGTGAGGCCATTTGGATGCGGAAGATTCTAGTGGGATTATTTGGTCAGAGGATGGATCCAACTGTGATCTATTGCGATAATCAGAGTTGTATCAAACTATATGAGAATCCAGTTTTTCATGACAGGTCTAAGCACATAAATATCCAATACCATCATCTTCGAGACTATGTGGTCAAGAGGATCATGTTGTTGTTGTTTTCGACTGAGGAACATGATGTAGATATTTTGACTAAGGCATTGTCAAAATGCAAGTTTTAGTTCCACAAAGATAGAATTGGGGTTATTGATAATCCCTTTCTTGTTGAGAGGGAGTGTTGAAAATAGCAACAAGAAATGCTAAAAATAGAAGTTTTCAAATTAGCACTGCTATAAATAGAATTTCGGGATACATTCCAATTTTAGTTAGTCCTTAAACTGAAATTGAGAATTAAAATTCGAATTTGATCTTAGTAGTTGTTTGTAAAATAATTAATTAATTCATCTTGAGTTAACTATTTGTAGAAAATCAAACATGAAGTCTATGTGAAGACATGCAACAATTTCTCCATTGATTGAGGAAGTTATACCTTGATTATAGGAGATTAGAATGATTTGTAATTAGCTAGCCCAGTTAACTGAGTTAAGTCCAATTAGATTAGTTCAAATATTTTGTTGAACTAATTGTGAGTTTAGTTAGTTAATGCATGCATGCATGTAACTGCTGCACTTCTAGATAACTGAATATTCTATCATAAATAATCATAAATAAATCATTCATGTTAGTTTAGACAGAGACCCAGTTGAGATCAGATGATGGGACAATGTACTATCAGTTGCAGGAATATTCCATGGAGGATATCTCTTGCATGCGGAAGGAATTCATTCCTTGGATATTGCGCAATTACTTTTGGGTTTGATGAGTGTGTGATGAGGCCAATTCACACAGGTGGTAGCATTAGACACCAAGGAAAACTGTGCAAGGAAACAGGAGGCTTGGAGGGCTTAGGGAAGGCATATCTTGTGCCTATGCAGTCTGTGAGCGGTATTGTTGGATTATACTAAGAGCAGGATAGCTTGTGAGCTGATGCTTTGTGTAATCTGAACATATTTCCACTTGTATGATAATACAGAGATCAAGGTTTTTAGCTGAGGCTTTCCCCAAAGTATTCTTCTGTGTTCATTTGTGATTGATCTCTCATTCTCAGTTATATGTGTTCTATTTGATCTTGCTCAAATTTGATTAAGCTTCCGCAAGTTTTTTGTAGAAGTAGATCTTGCATTTTGCTTTAGTATATTGCATAATCTATTGATCTACAGTGGGAAATTCTACAATTATATAATGGGATATAAAATCTTCCTATATACTAATCATTCTGCCATTAGATATCTAGCTAATAAACCTATTACCAATGGTCGAATAACTCGATGGTTGTTGTTATGGTAGGAGTTTGACATTACTACAAAGGATCACCTAGGAAAGGAAGATCGGTTTCCAGACAAACACCTATTTGTTGTAGCAATCAAGGCATTGTGGTATGCTGATGTGTCCAATTACTTGGCAACAGGAAAATTTTCGGCGCATTTACCACCCCCGGATAGGAAATTCATTATTCAACGCAGTGCATGGTTCTTTTGGATAGACAACTACCTCTTTCATACAGGTTCTAATCTTCAAATCCATAGGTGTTTCAAAGAAGACGAGATTTACGACATTCTCAGGGCTTATCATGATGGACCTTGTGGTCAAAATTTCGTTGATCATAGAATTGGGCATAAAGTACTCTAGATGGGCTATTATTGGCCCACAATATTCAAAGATGCAAAGAAGTATGATTGGATATGTGATAGTTGTTATAGAATGGATCATCCCACTCGAGTTGATGAGATGCCCCTGCAGTCGCAATTTGTAATAGAACACTTTGGAAGATGAGCATTGGATTTTATAGGCCCCTTTAACCCACCATCAAATAAAAATGAATACATCTTGGTTTGTATGGACTATGTGACTAAATGGGTGGAATCCATAGCTCTTTCGAAAGCTACAAAAGAAGCAGTCATTAGTTTCTTATTTGAACTATTTGTGCGATATGGACTACCTCGAGAGATAGTAAAAGATGGGGGGTCACAATTCACTGGTCATAAAATTGCTACTATTTTATAGAAGTAGTACCACATTAAGCACATAGTCACTTCTTGTTACCATCCTCAAGAAAATAGATAGGTGGAAAGCACCAATAAGGTTCTAGAGGAAATCCTAACCAAAATAGTATCTACGAACCGCCAAAACTGGGCAGCTAAACTCTTTGAGGCCTTATGGGCCTATCGAACAATGTGGCATAATACTAATGGGTATTCACCATACCACCTTGTTTTCGGTAAGGAGCTCATTTTTCCTATTGAATTCGAGATTAAGACTCTCAAGCCTGTAAGAGAACTTTGATTGGATTTCATAGAAGCATTAAAACAATGTTTACAATGACTTAATGAATTGGATGAGATACGCATATTGGACTTGCAACGTACAATTGTTATTCAATAGAAAAGGGACAAATGGCATAATCACCGTATTAAAAAGAAAATTTTTCAGAAAGGTGACTGGGCATTGTTGTATGATTCCAAGTTTCAATATTTTCCATAAAACTTTAGATGAGATGGTTAGGGTTGTATGAGATTACCGAAGTCTGTGACAATGGTACAATGACCTTGACTACCATTGATGGTTCTGGCATCTCTTTTCTTACCAATGGACATCGCCTTCGCCTATGCCGTCAGCCGCTTACACAAGAGTCTTTCTGCTATCAGATTCCAATTTCCAGATCGTAGATGATTGGGGATGTAACCTCGCATCTACATCTAGATGATTTTGTTTTAACACTCCTTTCATTTTTTACATAATGTATATATTTTCATGGTATCTATGTTTTGTAAAAAAAAATAAAAAAAATAAAAATTATAATAATAATAGTAATATTGAAAAAAAGGGAAAGGGTCGTTATTCCTTTTATCACAGTTTTTGTTCCTTTGGTCGCAGTTGTTGTTCCCTTAGTCACAGTCATTGTTCCCTTTCATAACATCTCATTGTTCCTTTTTATCATAGTTGTTGTCCCTTTCATTGCATTTGTTGTTCCCTCACTATTGTTCCCTTAGTCACAATCATTGTTACTTTTCATAACATATTGTTGTTCCCTTTTATCACAATTGTTGTTCCTTTGGTCACAACTATTGTTCCTTCACTACTATTCCCTTTCGTCATAGCTTGTCGTTCCCTTTTGTCACAGTCATTGTTCCTTTGGTCACAATTGACATTCCTTCATTGTTTTTCCCAGTAGTTGTAGTCGTTGTTCCCTTTCATCACAACTCATTGTCTCTTTTTATCACAGTGGTAATTCCTTTGGTCACAATTATTGTTCCTTCATTGTTGTTCCCTTAGTTGCAGTCGTTGTTACTTTTTTCATCACAACTTGTTATTCCCTTAGATCGTAGATGTTTTCCCTTTGGAAACGGTCATTGTTCACTTAAGTCACAATGGTTGTTCCCTTATGATTATTATTTTCTTAGTTATAGCCAGTTTTGTGTGAAAATTATTCTGATTTCGAAGCACTTTACTAATATCATGGTGACAAAATTATGTCATTCCAATGATTACCATAAGAGAATATTTTATTTGACTTTTTAACTCATAAAAAATTTAACAATCCTGATAATGTAAGTACATAACTATTCATAATATATCTCTTCAATTACCACCAGAGGAGTTTCCTTTTCTTCCTTATAATCCCGTTATCTCCTTAAAAAATAAATTTTGGGAAGCAAATAACAAACCAAAAGGATAATTATTACAATAATTTTTAAGCCATCCCTAAATCTTAAGGAGTTGATGTGCCACCCCGTTCGCTAATCTCTTAACATAACAACATGAGAAAATTACTAATAAATCAAATTAAAACAAGAAAATTGTACCAAAAGGATAGGAGGTCTCATTACGAGCCGACCTACCATGATCATAGGACTTAATAAGGAAAAATTACCATTATGGTCACCAAGCGAGGGTAATGGACTTTGACACTTCATTTGAAGGACAAGAGGTCTCATCACGTTCAGGCTTGTTCATCTCATTAAGATCTGGTGAATGGCATTGTCAAAAGCTAATAACCATGCCAGAACAATGGCCTTTTGGCAATAGTCACCAAAATTAAGTTATGAATCCTTTTTAGTAGAATGGGATACTAACATATCAACGATATAAAAGGAAACCCTATCGAGGTTATGGACACCTGCTAGGAGTAGAGGCCATGACTATGGTATTGGAATTATTTTAAATCACCTTATAAACACGTTGCTATTTTGTCTTCCCTTTTCAATAATAAAGGAGGATCAATGGACCATTAGGGAAATTTATGACATTAGGAAGGTGGTAATGTCGAATACGTGTGGACATTCATTTATTCCAATATATCAGGAATGCAATTCTAAAAAGTTTCCAAGTCTATCTTTAACTCCTTTTTCTCTAACGATAATATTTTGGTGTGAATCTATTTTAACCATGATCAAAGCTTGAATTCTATCCCCATGTTTTGGTTCTCGTGAATATTTAGTTGCATCAGTGCATCTCAACATTCAATGCACCCTATCATCTGTCACATGTCTCCATTGCTAACTTTATGTTTTGACGGTTGTCCATTATGGCGATTAATTTGTTCCTATTTGGTTAATTATGCCCATCATCCACCACATGATTGAAGGTCGTGGTGATGATATATCACTTGCGATGACAACTGGAGTTTCAAGTGTTGAGCTCTGACCACATTGTATCAGTCATCACAAGTGATATATCTTTGCACAACCCTTTGTATCGGTCGTCACAAGTGATATATCTTTGCATGAGATTGTTGGAATATTTAAAAATTCCAAAGACTAAGCTTCGGTGGAAGCCACCATACTCTCATAAAACTAATAGTTGTTAGAGAAATGAGCTGAGTGCACCTATGTTGGGAATAATATATGGGAAACTCTGAGGTCTCACCAGAAATTGGAATACCCTATTACAGAACTTGAGTGACCAGTAGAGAATGAGGAGGCCAACATGGCAAGGGAAGAAAACACACAATAAGAGGCCTAGAATTCAGCTTCACAACATCTAACTAGGGAAGAAAAGAGACATCATGGGGAAGCTAAGGAAATAGTCACTGAAAGGCTCAAGGTTATCGCTCCTGCTCCCTCTTCTTCAGACGTCCAGACTAAAAATATTGGTTGAAAAAGAAGTAGGAAAATCAGTCATGAAGTAGAGTTTCTAAAAAGAGAAAATAGGAAACTTCAAAGAAATGTGCAATAGCTCTGGAAGTGGTTAAGAAACGACAAGGCTCAGAGGTACCACAAAGAAAAGTAAGAAACCTGAACAATTGGGACTCAAACTAAAAACCTTATTGCTTCCACAAGATAGAAGAGACTCGTGTTGTTACTACAGGAACATAGACTGACCCAGATGTATTAAGAATTAATGGGATGACTGTTGAGGTGAGTAATCATACATAATTATCAGTTTTTATTGACACAAGCACACAAACGGAGCCTGTACCTCCTTACACTCCTCTAATCGTAGATGCTACCATTCGAGTTTTAAATAAGAAGATGGAATAACAATATGAAACTTTGACATGATATCGAAGAGAGGTGGTGACCCAAAGGGAGCATCAGGAATTGTTGCATAAATATAAAGCATTGATTATCACCAAAGATGAAACCAATGCTAAATGAAGAGCAACAAAAAAGAGGGTGAAGACTATAACAATTCAGCTTGAAAAATCCTAAGAATAGATAAAGGAATTTTGTTCTATCTACTTTGATGTGCTATCCTATAGATGTCCAACAAAAAACTATGCTCATTTTTTGTTGGAATGATATCTTTTGCTCAAGATCAAGGTTATCTGGTCTGTCCAGCCTTATGACTTCAACAATGTTTCTGATTTTGTCAGTTCTTTCCATCAATAGGACAATAACGCAAAGTATTTCTTATGTGAATTGTATATGTACAATTTCTTTCTAGATGAACAAATAGACGAAAACCCTATTATTTTCATTGGATACGTACAATTTCAAGAATTTATTTCATTTTCTAGAAATAAAATAAAGTGGTCCAGAGCTTATAACACATTCCAATGAAGGGAGGATGACCTTGACCTTTGGGTCAGAGGGGAGCCAAAAATCCCTCTGCGTACGCTTGTGAAACACAAGATGTTTATGGAGCATCCTGGCGTTGTTACTGCCTTGGAACCTATCCATAACAGTGTCCTACAATAAGAGTTGGAATATTCAGGGGATATTATAGTGCAAGCTCTATGAGCTGCTGAATAGAGATGGAAAATGCCATCTAATGAAATCAAGAACAACTAATCCTTTGGTTTCAGGAATTTCCAAGCTACAATACATAGGGTATGGGATTATGTTCATATAGTCCTAGAAGATGGCCCCAACTGGATTGGATGTCAATATAGATGCCCCATAATTTGCTACCCTCCTAATGATTATAAAGTTGAGTAGCGCTAACAAAAGCAGGTAAGTTTGTAGCATTCCAGGAAGTCAAAAGTTGGAATGGATTTAGACACTATGGAGAGAATCCTTACCCGACTTATTCTCTAACCTTACTTCATGTCATCCATCTCTTTTATTGAGGTCATGTAAAAAGGCAAGCCTGGGGGTGATGGTGCACCTTGGAATTGGTATAATTCTTCACCTTATTTCCTTAGTTTATAGTTAGTTTTTCAAATCTTTCGAGCACAAATTATAATAATTTGAATGCTACAGAGATCTAGAATGGAGTAGTATTTGTTTTGTTATTTTACCACATTAGTGAATCGATTTGAATAATAAACATGTCATTAACTCACGATTTGGGTTGATATTTGGACAGGAAATATCTGGTGTTGATTGTTGTTCCTTGAATAACTACGGAAGGTCGAGCCATGAGGAAATAGATCAGTGTATTTTTGATCTGCTGACCATGGATGAATGTCCTATATGCATGAGACGCTTGAATAGAGGATCATGACCTACTATTCTAAGGAAGACGTAGCACATTTTATAGCTTGAATTAAAGCATCCTGAGAATCTCTTGATTCTTAGGATAACTTGACTATTTCGAATTTAGAATTATGTTGTAATATAAAAAGTAGGATTAAGCTTCAGTAGTTAATTTAATTATGTTTGTTAATTGTAGGAAGATACCGAAGAGATAGATTGTCCTAAGTTCTTACAGACTTCTCTTATAATTTATTATTGCATGTTAATGAGGATTTCAACAATTCAGTTTTAATCTAGTGCATTGAGTTAACTACAAGATGGTTAAATTCCAGTGGCCGTGGGTCCAGTCATGAGATGAATATTGTCTTACTTTCTATTATTATTTCATCTTACTTTCATATTTAGAATGATAAATTGTTTCTTAGATTAAATCTTTACTTGCTAGATTTATTGTTACTAATTAGAAGTAATTGTGCTAATAACGTTAAACAATATTTCCTTTATAGAAATACCTTTTGTTATTGTTTTCTGTAGAAAGTGTGAATTGTTAGTTTTGAAGATTTAGCATTTTTCTGATAAATTCATTTCAGTTCTTTTATTATAGCTATCGTTCCTTAGGAAATGACTTGGATTGCTCTACAGGTCCCAACTTCACAATTTATTTTTGTTATGAGTGTGATTATGATTTAGAGGTATAAAGAAAGTATTCTTTCAGTAAAGCTTTTGCTATTCCTTTAATTTATCAATCTATGCTTCTTATTAGTCTCATTCAAAACAAAGTAATCTGGACACTATCATTGCACCAACTGTGTAAACAAACTTGCAATAAAAGGATGAAATCCTAGGTTGACAATTTAATGTGTAGAGGTTTAAGTTTATTCTTTAGGAACAACTTAGTGCCCAAAAAATATATCTTCCTAGAATAAGATTAGCTTTTAGGTTACATAAATTAAATACACAATATTGACCAGCAATAAACATGTAGCTCCACATCCCTATTCCTATTATAATAAAAGTAAATCACTTGCTCTACATATAAGGTTTTGAATAGGTGTTATCCAGTTATATTTATAATGTAGGGATACAAAATAAAATAAGCTTAGAATAATAGGAAATGAAAAAAACAAATATATTTTGTTTTACATTTATATTAAATTTTTTATTAACTTAAAAAATGTTACATATTTATATACTGAATTTTATTTTAAGATGGAAGTATTATTTTAATAATTATACTAGTAAATTTGTTGAGAGAATATCAACCATATACTAAACTATAAATTAACTAGTTGAAGAGAATATCTAAAATCCATCTAGATCTAACAACCTCACCCAACTTAGAAACAAACAACTCACATGGATAATAAGTTTTCTATCTTAAATGAACAATGCACTAATAAACCACATTGTGATGGAATTATAAAGAGTCACACACTAATAATAATACATGTAGAAGTTAACTATTTCAACACCTCCTCTTAACAAGTAATTATCACAATCTCTATTGGTCAAGGTCTTCATCAACATCTCTAACCATTTCAAAATATTGTAGGCTATGAACTCCATTAGGTTTTCACGTATTCCTTTGAAAAGTATTGTCTACATGCCATGACCAAAGTTTCCCAACAACATTAGACACCATTAGCACTTACAATGTCACAAGCCTCATATTGGTATGATACCAAACTTATAGATCATTGACCTTCCCAAAAATATTGGATAGAAATACCCACATTCATATCTCATAACCCCAATGAGTTATAGTTTCTCTGAACCTTCAACATCTCAAACCGTCAAGGAAACCATTCATCTTGAGTTGAACTTGAAATCCCCCCTGTAGTTGTCACTTTGGAAATAGAATTTCACTTCAATGACATGTTTCATATTTGGTTTTGTAAATTCGTCATCATTTATTTCATAAACAAAGGACAATGCTGATAAATTTGAAATAACTAATAAAAAAAATTATACTATTTTTTTTTTTGTGTGTGAAGCTTGACTTTGTATTACTAAATAAAAACATTACATAAGATGGCTCTCTAGGTTACTGGTCAACCTATTTGGAAGCTGACCTAGTAGCACAGATTGAGGTTCTTAAGATTACACATGTTTTGTCAAGATAATCTTGTCAAACAAAATGAAAGAGTGGCTATAGCCCAAGCTGCTTTGCAAAGAGATAAAAAATGTTGGTTATGTTCTACAAAACCATCTATACAATTCCCAAACTAAAAGAGGCTATCTATATATAATTAAAAAATAATGGCGACCCATATTAGGACTTAGGGCCAGTAACAAGTCATGAACCACGAACGACGAACTAGCGAGAAGCCACAAACCATAGGGTAGTGAGAAGCCGAAAGCCATGAACCATAGAGCCACCAAGAAGTGATACCATGAGCCATGAGCCACACAAAGCCTGAGAAGTAAGGCCATAAGCCACACAAAGCCTGATAAGCAAGGCCATAAGCCAATATATGCACAAGGCCACCAACGAGATAGCCAACCTCTCGCCATCAAGAAGTAAGTGTGAGCATACCAAAGCTAGGAAGCATAACAACGTGATAACCTAAGTGTGGATATTTCTAACTTTACGGGATGGAAAATGAGTTTCGGCCATCCCCATGCCTATG
Source organism: Pinus taeda (assembly GCA_000404065.3). Classification (NCBI taxonomy): domain Eukaryota; kingdom Viridiplantae; phylum Streptophyta; class Pinopsida; order Pinales; family Pinaceae; genus Pinus; species Pinus taeda. The sequence goes on along the minus strand of APFE031203864.1, from coordinate 172,691 downwards.
ACCAACATCATAGAGCCACACCATTAACCATTATAGCATGTCATCAAGAATTTATTGACATCATGAGCTTGAGCCCACCACCATGAGCCTGTTCTTGAGCTTTCCTTTTGGATTTTTGTAACTAACAAAGGATGGAGAAAACCCTCGTCAACTTTGATGACATCCAGAGCCATGACCAACAAGAAGAAGGGGTTCTTCAAGGTCGAGTAACTAAGCCAAAGTAAACAAAATTGTGAGGCACAGTGAGCCTCAATTATTAGAACCTTCGAATTATAACAAAACAAAGAACTGGTTGAGAAGGTTGCACCATAATGGTGAAACTGGCAATCCATTGGATAATCCAAGCCACCCTGCTACTAAGGGAGGTTGAGAGTGGTAAAATGCAAAGCCAATTGTAAGATTGACCATCCAATGCTAAAAGTGCCAAAATATGCCCATAAGTGGGCCAATTAAAGAGTGAGAAGAGAGGATGAGTGCTATAGGCATGATGACCATGCGCTAAATAAACAAAGTGCATCTTTTTCTCTAATGAATACCTAGTAGGATAGATCCTTGGTAACAAAAATAGGCTAGAGAGGACATCGACTCACCATGACGCCACTCTCATTTGAAACAAAAATAAACCTCTTTAGATAATTATACATTGCCACTATTTTCCCACGATCCAAGCAGGATTTGGTGTATGATGACCATGGCCAAACTAGTTTGAGTATCATTGCAAGATTAAGCCGAGAACACTTGAGAATTAATTGACAATCCAAGTAGCTTCCCCTTCCATTTAACCTTGAGTTCCATATGAAAAGTGTCATATTTAAACACCTATCATGGGGGAATTTTCTACTAAAAATTATATAACTACCTTTTCAAAATAAATATTTGTCCAATTTTTCTTTCATATTCAAAACTAGATTTGCAAAGCTTCTTAAGTTTCTCAATTCCCTTTTTGAGGATGATTCCCATTCACTAGTGCATTGTTTTCCTAATTCAAATCTTATATTCAATGGGAAAAAGTGAATGAAGGTGTCCATCAAGAATAACAAACCCCCAAATAGAAGGAAAATTTTGTAGCTCAAATGACTGAGAAGCACCACGAATGATTGGATGATTACTATGGTGAAGAATAGGTTGACAAAGACCACACACATGAGGCTCTACCCAATGAAATGGGTTTCCATTGGGAAATTATAATTTCATGGCAACCATAATATTTTACCCCATGACCATTCATATACAATGGTAAAAATACATATCAAAAGAATGATTCCAACATTGTAACCTATCAAAATCTTCTCTCGTCTCTCAAATCTTAATGCAAGCAATATGATGAGAGAGAGAGAGAGAAAGAGAGAGAGAGTACATTTACATCATACCTTCTTTATTAATGAGAAAACCTATTTTGAAGTGTGTCAATGTAATATTCCCTTTCTTGATATAGTCAAAATGGAGGGAATTGGTCCATGGTATTTACCCATGGTATGCCCATGGTATATGCCTTAGGTTTTCAAAGGAAAATAATAAAATAGGGTCTTTAGAGAGGCCATGAAGCATATAAAAGGGGATAGAATCTAAGCATTGGGATCATTCGGGATTATCTATATTGTTATGTTTTTCTTGAGAACTTGGCATGGCCAGTTCCAGTCTGGTACCAGGGATGAAAACCCTATAGGTATTATTTTGTCTAGTGGATCCATCTAGGATCTATGATTGTGCTTCAGTGCATTTGTCTTCTCTTTGATATGTAGTCATGCATTCCATTGCATGGGATTGAAATTTATTGTATGGGCATGTACTATTTCTTCAGTTATTAATATAAATAAAGGTTGCATTTTCACATATGTTTTGTGTTCGGTGTTTTTACAGCAAGAATTTTTAGAGCATCTAGAATGTACTGGATATGTTAGAAATTTAGATGTTTGGGATATTACAATGGTATCAAAGCTTTGCATCCTACCATCTTGAGGGTTTTATGCAGGAAATTTCGGTGGGATTTATTCTTACCCTAGCCTTCATTTCCATCTTCGGTGGTATTTAATATCACCCTAGTTGGTCTCCCATTTTATATTTTTCACAACCAATTGGTAGACCAGATCTATACCTCTATATCTGTAGAAGGTTTTCCATTCTTCGAAAAAATTATATATACTGGGTTTTCCACGTTAATCAATTGCTAGGTCAAGAGCATTGATTTCAAATTTATTTGCATGGACGAGTTAATTGCCTTGGTTCATGAAATCTCTCGCATCGGATTATGTTGAAGAGCCATGAAGCCATACTGTCTTGTGGAGAAGAAGCATCAGATTTGAGGTGTTGCACATATCTCGTTCATTAGTGAGCTAAGATTGTAGATTCCTAACACAACGTTTGATGAAAAGTTTTGCGTTGAGGAAGGAGTTTGAATCGCACAGAACCATTCAGAATAGCACTCTTGGTGTGTATGAAGCCGACAACAGATTTAACATTGTTTGGAGCCAACAGTTGCAGAGAATAATAGACGCCCTCATCTTCCAACCAAGGAGCCATGACCACTAAGTACGAGCTTATCCCTTTGGAGAATACTGTTATAATTTTCTGTAAATTCCATAACAGACAGACAAAAACAAATGCTCTGTTTTTACACTCTGTTTTTAACTCAGAAAAACTGAAAATCGCTTAATGGAAATAGTGTTTCAGCAAAGCAGTTTGGTGTTGCGGCAACGTAGTTTGGTGTTGCAGCAACATTGTTAGAATTTCTGATAATTCAAAACAAAACTGATAATTGCATAGCAGAAATAATAAAAAAACGTCTATGGAATACGATGTTACAGCCACGTGAAACTGGTGTAACAGAAACACAGTTTCGTCAGTTGCTGTTCTTGGTGTTGCAGCAACGTAATTCCGTTAGTTGCTGATCTTGGTGTTGCAGCAATGCGTTTTCACGTCAAGTCACTTTTTGACTTACGGTGTAATGGAAACGTGCAACAGTTGACGTCAAGTCACTTTTTGACGCTTGGTGTAACAACAATGTGCAACGATTGACGTCAAGTCACTTTTAGACTTACGGTGTAATAGCAATGTGATTTTGATGCTTGGTGTAACAGCAACAGTAAACAAGCTAAACAGTAAACTTGTATTCATAAACAGTAAGCAAGCTGATACAAATTCGTCTTCCTCTTGACAGAGGGATAGCAACAGGAACACTTTAGTTCCAGAAACCAATTTTCTCTATCTCAGAAAATTGCAGGTTCAACACTGCTGTGCATTTACAGAAGAGACTCTCTATTGTTCTTCTAACCTTCTCTTTTTTAAACAGAACTGCTGTTCATTCTTCTAAAAAACAGAACTACTGTTCATTACATTTATAGAGAAAAGAATATCTGAGTTTAAACAATAAAATAACCAAAATATCTTGTAACGCTTATTTGCGTATTGAATGCAGAAGCAGTGATGACTTTCTCAAGAAAACAAGTCGGCGGTTGCAGTGGAATTCAATTCTACATATTTAATGCTCATCAATGTGCAAAATATCAGCAGTGACTTTGCGGCATCAAACAATCTGGAATATCTGCTAAAGATCAAATTTCTGTCCAGCAGTTATTGTGTTGCAGTTGGAATTAAATTCCAATAATCCCCCTTAATTTCAACTACTGCATACCCAAGAATTTCCTAAAATGATCAAAACTTTTCTTTGCTAATGGTTTTGTCAAGATGTCAGCTAGCTGATCCTCTGTTCTGCAGTGCTGCAAAACAATCTCACCATTGTTAACCAATTCACGTATGAAGTGAAATTTGATATCTATGTGCTTTGTTCTTTTATGAAAAACAGAGTTTTTAGACAAAGATATTGCTGAGCTATTGTCAGAGTAAATGGTTGTGCCATTTTCTTGTTCATGACACAAGTCTTTGAGAACTCTTCTCAGCCACACTACTTGGCATGTTGCTACTGTTGCTGCCACATACTCTGCCTTTGCTATTGAAAAAGACACAACTGGTTGTTTCTTGGAAGCCCATGAGATGGCTCCCGATCCCATATGAAACACATATCCTTATGTGCTTTTTCTATCATCAACACTTCCAGCCCAATCACTGTCTGTGTAACCTATCAACATGAAACTTTTAGAAGAGGAGTATAAAATTCCAAACCCCTTCGTTCCATTCACATACCTTAGAATCCTCTTGGCTGCCTACCAATGAGTCTCTTTCGGTCTTTCCATAAATCTGGAGATTAAACTCAAAGCGTGCATAATGTCTGGCCTAGTTGCAGTGAAGTACATAAGGCTGCTAACTATGCTCGTGTACAATTTTGGATCAAAATCCTTGCTGCTATCTTCTTTGGTCAATTTCAACCCCACTACAGTTGTAGTCACATCTGCCTTGTTGTTCTGCATGTTAAATCTCTTCAACACTGCTTCTACATATTTATCTTGAGAAATGAAAACACCATTTTCACTTTGGTCTACTTCAATTCCAAGAAAATATCTTAAGAAGCCCAAGTCAGTCATTTCAGATTCACTTTTCATGACTGCTTTAAAATCAGCAATGAGAGAAGCATCATTGCTAGTAAAAATCAAATCATCTACATATAAAACAACAATAATAATCTTACTGTCATTCTCCTTTATGTAGAGTATGGGTTCACCATCACACTTATCAAACCCATTCTCAATCAGATAAGCATCTATTATGTTGTACCATGCTCTTGGAGCTTGCTTCAGCCCATAAAGAGCCTTCTTCAGTTTGCAAACTTTATGCTCTTGGCCATCAACTTCATAACCTGGAGGTTGTTCAACATAAACCTCTTCTTTTAACACTCCATTCAGGAATGCAGATTTAACATCCATCTGATAAATCTTCCATTTGTGTTATGTTGCAATAGACAACACTGTTCTGACTATTTCCATCCTTGCTACTGGTGCAAAGGTTTCATCATAGTCTTTGCCTTGTTGCTGCCTGTAGCCTTTCACAACAAGTCTTGCTTTGTGCCTGTCAATCTTGCCTTCAGCATTGCTTTTGGTCTTATAGACCCACTCAACTCCAATGGCATCTTTTCCTTCCGGAAGGTCCACTAACTCCCATGTTTTACTCGTTTTAATTGCACCAATTTCTTCATTCGTTGCTTCAATCCATTTATCTTCATTTACGGCATCTTCAAAATGAACTGGGTCATCAACATGAAAATACAAAGCGAATAATGAATTCAGACCGGTATTGTTACTTACCTCTCCTTGTTCATAAATCTCATTCAGATTTCTGAATCTTGGTCTTCTTGGTGTACTTGGAGTTCCATCTGAACTTGAGAGTATTTCTGATCCCTGTGGTGTGCTTGAAGAAACACTTCCTTGACTTCTTAAGGCTGTTCAAATTCCAGCTTGTGGTGTGGTTTGTTGAACTTGCTGTGGTGGAGGAGGAGCCACCAAGGAAGGATTATTTGCTGCTGTCCCTTCCTGTTCTTCTTCATGAGACACAATTGTCTTCACAATCACTGTTTTTTCTAAGCTTCCATCCCAAGCTTCATCTTCAATGAACTGTACATCTCTGCTTACTATCAATTTCTTAGTGGATGGATTATAGAGTTTGTATGCTTTTGACTCATCACAATAGCCAATAAAGACACACTTCTCCCCCTTACTATAAAGCTTTCTCCTTAGCTGATCTGGTACATGTGCATAAGCTACATAACCGAATACTCTCATGTGAGTGACAGTTTGCTTTTGACCACTCCATGCTTCTTCTGGTATTTTGTTCATGACAACTTTAGTTGGGCATCTATTCAAGATGTAAACTGTGCAAGTGACAGCTTCTGCCCAATACTCATGCAGCAAGTGTTTTTCCTTCAGCATACTTCTAACCATGTCAAGAATGGTCCTATTCTTTCTTTGGGAAACACCATTTTGCTGAGGTGTATACCTTGCGGTAAACTTCTTTTGTATGCCATTCTCTCTGCAAAAACGCAGAAAGTCTTGGGAGATGTATTCTCCTCCTCTATCTGTTATGAGCACTTTGATATAATGCCCACACTGCTTCTCAACAAGAGTTTTGAAGTGGCGGAATTTCTCAAACACTTCACTCTTCTATTTTAGCATATACACCCATGTCTTTCTAGTGTAATCATCAATGAAAGTTAAAACATATCTATTTCTGGCAAATGATGGCATTTGCATCAGTCCACACATCAGAGTGAACAATTTCCAAGGGTGCTTTTGCCCTTATACTCTTTCCTGCTGGAAATATTTCTTTGTGTTGCTTGCCCAAGATGCAACCTTCACAAAGGCTGTCCGGTTTTTCAATCAACGACAATCCTTTTACCATTCCATTTATGTGCAACAGATTCAAGCCTCCAAAATTGAGATGTCCAAATCTCAAGTGCCACAACCAATTCTGATCTTTCACTTGTTCCTGAAAGACTTCTTATGTTACAGCTGCAATAATTCTTCCTTCCTTCAAATCTGCCCTGAGTTTGAGAGGAAACATTCTATTGCTAGTCATCTTGCAATGATCTTCTTACTTGGAGGTATATCTCTGATTGTACACATATCATCTTTGAAGAACACATTGTAACCTTTGTCAATGAGCTGTCCAATGCTCAAAAGATTACATTTCAGACCAGGTACATAGTATACCTCTGGCACAATCATCTGTTCTCCATTTCTTGCTCGGATACTTACTCTGCCCTTACCCTTGATAGATATTTTACTATCAGTCCCTGTTGTTACCTCAGATTTCACATCTTCATCCAGATTGGAAAACATTTCAATATTTCCAGTCATGTGATTACTACAACCTGAGTCTAAGAACCAAAAATCTTCTTGTTTGTCTTATGCAATGTTACATGTTAACAGCACATTCTTTTGATTCTTATTTTCTTCATTTGCAAAATTAGCATTCTGCCTACTATTCATGTCATTTTGTTTTTTCCTACATTCATTGGCATAGTGCCCATATTTCTTACAATAATGACATTGGACTTGGGATTTGTCATACCTTTATCCATGAGCTTGCTATTTGCTTGAACCTTCATCTTGGTTCCGATTGCAGCTCCTTCCGCTTGTGCTTGCAGGATAATATCTACCTCTGTTTTGGCTTCTTCCACGACCTTTGTTATTTGCTCTGCCTCTACCTTTTCTTTGGCTGAAAGACATCCAAGTCTTGAATGCTTGCTCAAAAGAGGAATCTGTTCCTCTACTCAGTCTGTGTTCATGAGACATAAGAGAAGCACTCAGTTCATCTACCGTGAACTGTGAGAGATCTTTTGTTTCTTCTATTGCTACTACAACAGCTTCAAACCTTGAGGGTAAACTTCTCAAGATCTTCTCTACGATTCTTCTTTCTTCAAAAATTTCACCATGAGACCTTATCTGGGTTATCAACCCAATAACCTGAGTGAAGAATGAATCTATTGTATCAGATTCCTTCATGCTGAGTGTTTCAAAGTCTCTCCTCAACATCTGCAACTTTGCAGTCTTCATGTTCTCCATGCCTTGATAGGTAGTTTTGAGAATATCCCATGCCTCTTTGGATTTTGTTGCTGCTGCAATCCGTGGAAAAATACTTTCATGTACTGATTGGAAGAGAAAAAAGAGGGCTTTGGCATCCTTCTTCCTGTCGCTTTTCAACTGGTCTCTTTCTGCTACTGTCAAAGTAGCCAATGCTGTTGCATCTGCAGGTTCAGCATAGCCAGTTTCAACCAGCTCCCATATTCCTTGAGAAGCAAACAATGCTTTCATTGTTATGGACCAATAACTGTGATTTTTCCCATTAAACTGTGGCAGTTGGGAATTTTTCAAACCTATTCCAGCATCTGCCATCTTAACTCTGTATAGGTAAAGAAAAGATACTGACTGTAAAATTAAAAACAAGCAAAAACTTTCTCTGTTGGAAAAAATCTGCTTAATAAACTTCTTACAGCTCCTACAGTGAAAAACAAACTCTGTTTTTGACTCACTGAGTGCCTAGACCAGCTCTGATACCATGTTGGAATTTTCTGCTAAATTCCATAACAGACAAACACAAAAAAAATGCTCTGTTTTTTGCTCTGTTTCTGCACAAAAAACTGAAAAATTTGGTTTTCTGGAAATGGTGTTGCAGCAACAGGATTTGGTGTTGCAGCAACGCGGAATAACAAAACAGAAAAATTGCTTACTGGAAACAGTGTTGCAACAACACAGTTTGGTGTTGCAGCAACGCTGATCGTGGTGTTGCAACAACGCGATTTTTGACGTCAAGTCACTCGGTGTAACGACAACGCGTTTTTGACAACAAGTCACTTTTTGAATTTGACGCTTGGTGTAACAGAAACTAAAATAATTGACGTCAAGTCACTTTTAGACTTACAGAGTAATAACAACATGCTTTTGACGCTTGGTGTAACAGCAACAGAAAACCAATCTAAACAGTAAACTTGTAAACTGTAAACTTGTATTCATAAACAGTAAACAAAACATATACAAATTCGTCTTCCTCGTGACAGAGGGATTACAAAAAGGAACACTTCAGTTCCAGAAATCAATTTTCACTATCTCTGAAAATTGCAGGTTCAACACTGCTGTGCATTTACAGAAGAGACTCACTATGTTCTTCTAACCTTCTCTCTTTCTCTCAGAGTACAAAAACAGAATTGCTGTTCAAAATCTCTTGCACCTAAAAACAGAATTGCTGTTCTTTAAATTTATAGGAAAATAAATATCTGAGTTTAATTAATAAAATAATCAAAATATCCTGTAACGCTTATCTGCGTATTAATTACAGCAAGCGGTGATGACTTTCTTCAGTGAAAACAAGTCGACAGTCTGCAGGGGAATTCAATTCCGAATTTAATGCGCATTTAATGTGCAAAATATCAGTGGAGACTTTGCTGCTTCGAACGGGCTGAAATATCTGATTTCTGTTCAGCTGTTCTGTGTTGCAGTTGGAATTAAATTCCAACAGAAGTCTTAGTCTGCCTGATATGCATTTTTAACTAATTTGATGCCCTTTAGGCAATCATGGGATCAGATTTTTTTGCTTATGAAAACAAAGGAATTGCTTTTAGATATTTTAGTAGCTTGTTGCATTGTCTGGGAGTTCTCCTGAGCTAGAGATGCTCCATGGTGTTTGTTTGATGAGCTGCGCTATCTGTTCCATCACTGTTTCTGTTTGATTTGGTTGCGTTGCACTGTCTATGCCACCTGATTGATTCTGTTTAGGGCTAACTGTGAGTGCTCCATGGCTGTTTCTATTAAGGCGAGCTATGCTGCGATGGAAGAGCTATCTGGCCTCTGTTTTCCCTTTAGATATTTAGAAAGATTGTTCTTTTTGTTAAACACAGAAAAACATAGAAAACTTGTGAAAATCCCCTCCATTCCTGTCCTTTTTAGACTTAAAAAATCATTAGATACAGTTTATCAGTCTCTCGGGTCTGCCTTGGTCGCCATTGCAAGTTGCAATGCGCGTTTTCCTTGTATTTGGAAATCCACAAAAACACTACAAAACATGTGAAATTGGCCTTAGGTAGACCTGGATATATATATATATATATATATATATAATAATATATTATATATATATATATATATATATTAATATAATAATATATTATAATATATATATAAATATTCCACAACTCAAAGAAGAATGTAAGCATCTTCCTGCTCTAAAACCTCCAGGGAATGGTTTTATGATTCTACAAACAGATGCTTCTGATAATTTCTGGGCAGCAGTTTTGATAGAAAGAATATCAGTTGGTTTAGAACAAGAAGAAGTTCTATGTGGATATGCATCAGTAGAGTTTCAGACTCATCATAAGAATTATTTCCCTGCAGAAAAGGAAACTTTGGCCATCTTGAACGAAATCCAGAAGTTTGAAATTTATTTGGCCCCTGTCAAGTTTTTGATTAGAACTGACTCAATGAATTTCAAATATTTCCTTAATGCAAAAATTTCTAAACAACTTGCAAGAGGTCGATTATTAGCTTGGCAAATGTGGTTTTCTATGTATGACTTTGATGTTGAATGGGTGCCAGGTAACTCTAATATGCTTGCAGATTCACTCACCAGGGAGATGAATAAAGCTCATGGACTACAAGGAAGAACTGGAATTTTTTTATCTAATTGAAGAAGATTCATTTGTAACATTTGTAATTAGATGGCGTATACTCCAGCAAATTGCCAGTGACATATTCGAAGAAATCAAGAAGGTTGTTGGAATGAGACTCCGAAGGAACCAGTGGATCCAGAACTGCCAAGCATGGCAGGCAAAAAATGTTGGTTTATTCCTAGGGTTAGATGAAGACTTAATAAAAGTCTTTCCTCTACCAAACATGAAAGTTAAGATTTATTTTAAAACCCTAGATGATTACTGGACTAAGGAGTATATAGAAAAATCCATAAAAATTTTGAAAACTTTAAATTACTACCAAATCATTGGAGTAATTGACTTTTCCCTTTCTGTTTATACCTCAGCTAAGATGCTTGATTTAGAAGAAGTCAATATGGCTGAGGGTATTTAAAGATTTCTTGTTTCTCTTAGAATTCCTGACCTATTTGATGAATTAGAAGCAACTTTTCTACAAAGACTAGATGAAAATTATTCTGCTACTGATTCTTTCCCACAGTATGAATTGTTTCAGCCTTTTGCAGACTGGGAAATAAGGAATGGAAAATGTGAGAAGAAAAATGTGATGAGATCATCCCAGTGCGTTGAAATAACTTTGCAGTACCTAAGGACATTCTCAGCACCATGGGATCATCTTAGTATCAGTCAACTGGTCCAGGAAATCAGATAATTTTGAAAGGACATGAGGTTGCATGTTTATTTTCCCGTCTTTGATATGAATTCCAAGAAAATCTATATTTTCTTGGAAGAGCACCATTTTCTTTTCTGATAGAACCAACCCATGCTTCTTTGCTTCTTCAAAGAAAATTTTCAGATGTTTCAAATGGGTTTCTAAATTAGGACTGTGTACTAAAATATCATCAATATATACAACAATGAAACTATATTTACCAAAGATGTAGTCCATCCTTCTTTGGAAGAATGCTGGAGCGTTTTTTAAGCCGAAAGGTACTACACACCATTGATAAAAACCTGCAGGGCAAGTAAATGCAGTCTTGTGACGATCTTCAGGAGCAATTTGGATTTGATAATATCCTGATTTCATGTCAAATTTGCTGAAGATTTTACTTTTCTGGATCTTTTGCATGATTACTTCTTGTCTGGGCAAAGGATATTGAAAACCTTTAGTTATTGCATTAAGAGGCTTGTAGTTTATGACCATTCTATCTTTACCCCTCACGATCTCTGAATGATTTCTGACTAAAAAAGCTGAACAAGAATAATGAGACTCAGATGGTTCAATAAGCTTTAGTTTCAATAGTTCTTCTATTTGATTATGGATTTCTTGTTCATCCTTGGGGGTGCATGGTATCATCTTACCTGTTACTCCATTATCATGCATTGTGATAATTTCCTGCATTGGACTCTCTATATCCAAGAATTCTTTGGGATTTTCTGAACAACATGTTAACAATTTTTCAAACATTTCTAACCGATCTTTCGACCAATCAGGGTTTCAGAAAGATTTTTGTTTAGGCTGGCTGTTTTGCTCATAAATTTGCAATACTTCTTACCAATCGTGTGAAATTTTTTGAGACTTCTGTTGACCAACCTTTTTCTGACGATTTTTCTTTCTGGCTTCTGAATCGGCGAGGGTTAAACTTAGCACTGCAATTTCTTTCTTCTTGATATTGCAAATGATCTTGTCACTACTTGTAGTGACAGGCAAAACTGAGTTAATGAAAGGCATACCAAGAAACAGGCTAGCAGAGTTATCATAGTGCTGAATTGCCGATATTTTTATGATACTCCCACCCAATCTCATAGATACATTGTCTACATAATGTGTTAAATTTAATGAAGCATCAATGGTTTCTGAGACAAGAATATTCTGAAGTGGTTTCCAGAGACCTTTAAAGAGGGATGGGCGAGCCGGATTATTAGATCCTCCTGTGTCGATAAAAGCATCTACTGTAATCCATTCATTTCTGACTTGGACCTCTACTGGGATATACAATAGATTATTTGACTTGACAATCTTCTTTAAGAAAGCATTTTCTTCTGGAGGAACTACTGCTCTTTTTGACATTGATAAGGAAGAGGATGCTACATTTTTGGGATATGGATAGAAAGAATTCATGATGGGTTGTGGCTGCAGTGAATCTAAAACGGAAGTGGAATTCTGTTCTGTTTGGGAAGAGTCTGAGGAGGCATCTTCTTCTATAGATACATCTTCTGAAGATATATCATAAGTTTCTTCTGTATCTTCTTCTGAACTTTCTTCGTCGCTGTAATGATTTTCTTCTAAGAATTCAGAGTCTGAACAATCATCACAAATGTTCATTTTTTGGCTTAAATCAAACTCTTCTTCATTTTCGGACAAGGAAGCGTCAGTAAAAATATATACATCAGAAACTTCATCTTGTGAATCTACGACAGACCAATTATCTACAAAATCTTCAATATCTACACATGCTTTTAATTTTGAGGGTGCATTCTTGGGGCATTTTCTTGCATAGTGGCCTTCTTGCTTACAAACGAAGCAAGCATTATCTCTTTTGGGATTTCTTCTCTTTTTCAAATATCTATATTTCTTGAATGGCTTTTTTGGGTTTGCTACTCTTTTTGGGCGATACTTTCCATATTTCTTGGACTTTCTAGATTTGGATTTTCTAAATGGAGTCCAAGGGAGAACAGTTATGCAAACATCTAACCCTGGTGAAATTTCTTGGGTCTTTTTCTGCCAACACAAATATTTAACTTTCTCCTGACATCTGAAAAGTAGATCTATCCAATAAGTTTGTTCTATGGGTTTTCTCTGGACCTCTAGATCTTTGAGAATCATATCGCCTAAATTTCCAGGCAATTTTGACAAAAAAGAAACCTTTTGAACAACATCATTTGGTAGATTGGCTTTGTATACTTTGGACATATATTCTGTACCAAATGAATCTAAATCTTTAAGATCTGTTAGCTGCATTCTTATCAGATTTGTAATGATTTGTTTCTTTTCATCTATTGGTTCAGGAACAAATTGAGTAAGCAATAGAACTTCTAATGTAGCTAAACCATTGGCTGCTACATTATTTCTTTCTTGATCAGATCCCCCATCCACCATGAGTGGACAATACCTGCCATTCTCTTTTCTGCTAAGAGAAAAATAGAATAATTATCTAGTTTTGTGGTCACTTGCATTTGATAAAGTGCTCCTATCCAAATCCTGATTGATTCTGCTAGATTAGATGAATTATCCAAATCAAGCACATATCCAGAAGCATTTGCTGAAAATAAATCTTGTTCAATTCTCGGGAATTTGGGCACTTCTTTGAATACATTTGCTTTTTGTAATGAGGGCATAATGAATGATGGAAAATTTATTCCTGCATCTTCCAGAGAGGCTACATCATTTTTTGATTTTGGATAACTAAATGATTTAGTTGATTCCATTTTCCAGTCTGCTTTAGATGTAGATGCTTCTCCCTTTTCTTCTCCCTCATTAGTGTCTATTTCTGTTTCTTCAAATTGTGGGATGAACATTGATCTAGAGAAAGTAGGCGGCTTTTCTTCTCTTCTTTTTCTCTCTTTCTTCTTCTTCAAATTTTCTTGTTTTTTCTATCTTTCCTGCTGTTGTTCGTCATGCAACAATTTCAAATTTTCTAAAATTTGTTCAGTCTGACTGCCTAAGTCATCAAGAACTTCTTCTGCATGAGAGCACCAAGTAGTTAAATAATTCCCTATTTGATAGGTTTGATCTAACTCATTTGGATTTTGGGAATTGTGTTCTATGAGTGGGGCACAATCAGCTCTAGTTGCAGGTTGTTTCGAGACAGAAGATGCTGTACAAAACTTTGTTTTGGGAGGCTACTTTCCTCCTCTGACAAACCTACGATTGGCATACTGCCATTCTTCTACCGACTGAAATTTATAACCTGACAGACGATGCATTTTATTTACAGATGGCAAAAACGGATTGGATTCGGGTATATACAACTCAGTTGGAGACAACTGAGGTTCTGAAGCAACTTCATCAATGGTGGGAATATTACATGTACTGGATGAAGAAGGTAGATCAGATGGTATTATTGGAAAGACATGTTTATGGGGCCTTGCAATAGGCTTTTGTATTTTTGGTTTAGCAGGTATTAACTTGAAATGTCCATTATCAATCGCGACTCTTTTAAACTTAGGATCTGTCTTCTGTTGGTCAGCAATTGATTTGTATTGGAAATACCAATTACTGGGTAATTCTGTGGAATCATACAACACTCCTTCAACCTGGGCATTAGATATTCCTACTGTAACACAATCTTTCAAAACTGGTTGCTTGAGTTTGGGATGAACACTATTTGTTAACTGGAATGAGGCTTGGGAAATGATGGACAGATATTCACTATCTTCGGCCATGGACACACCTTGCACACCTACCAACATTTTCCAACAGTCTTTAAGATGAATCTCACTCATACTGACAGCATAATCTGGGTAGATGGTACCATATTGGAAACCAGAAGCTAAATTTCCCATTATAGTTCCAATTCCCGCATTGTCATATGTTTGATGGCGAGTGTCGAACAATTCGGCAATGCATGGGGTATTGATTCCATGACGAAACAAAGGGGCTAACCCAATTCTAATCCCTCCAAAATGAATATAAAAGTATTTGCCTTCTTTTACATACTGTTTAAAATTTTTGATATCATCCTCGGAAAATAGATTCAGAGCAACTATTTGGACAGATGGACCAGATATTTTCAGAGTTATTTCTACTTCTTTCAGAAATGACTTTTTCTTGAACGCAAATGTTATTGGAAGCTTATAAATATCAGTCGCATGCAGAGAGGGCGAATTCCATTGTTCTGGATTCTCAACTACTTCATGATTACTAGTGACATCTATTTCAGTATCAGTTGAGCGCGATGATATTTCATTAACCACATGTCGTTCCACAGTTGAAAATGAACGAAGCAAACTAGACATATTGAAATAATTTCAAGCAGAGATTGACTAAAGTGGCTTTTATCGAAATTGCAATTACATAATAACTGCACTTCGAAGGCTACCTGGCCAGCTTTAGGCTCTGTCTAGAAATTATCCAAGGATTAGAACAGGGCTCCGATACCAGTATTTAGATGATGGACTCAGTACTTACTTGACAACTGAAGAGGTGTGCTGAACCTTTTCTTCAACTCGTCCGCAAGACATACGACGACTTCTCGAGTGACACTAGCTCTCTTTCAACCCGCTTTACAGTCTTCTAAAACGACGATCTTAAAAGAACAAACCTCAGTCTGGCGGCCCAACAGGCTTCAATATTAATCAAGCATAAAATGTACATACCAAGTTAAGCAACAGAGTAGAGCCAAAGTCTCTAACCTCTGGATACACAAACACACTCAGAAAGCTCTTCAGGCGCACACACAATGCCTTCGATGCCTCCTCTACCTCACTTACTGCTATATATAAAAAAATTAACTAACCAAAAACAAAACATAGAGAATCTTGGGGGTCCTTGTCCGACATTACTTAGTCAGGCGGTGTCTACCCAATAGTTCTCGAGTACAATAATAATTCAAAAAAGAAAACGCACTAACAAAAGTAGGCGCATTACAAACAGTAACAGTACTACCATGTCGGACTTCTGTCACTCTTAATATCAGAACCCAGATCAAATTTTGATGAGGATTTGTTGTCATAGTATTGTTGTTCCATTAGATCGAGATACTTTTGTTCCCAATCAATATTATTGATTTGGGCATCTTCAAACGTGTTGACATAAAGAGTGTCCTTCTCGATGGCATCTTCAACTTTTTCTTTTCCTTTAGTGCTGGCAATGGTTAAAGTAGATTCGCTTTTTAGTGGAGCTCTCGATGATTGTCCGGTATCGAATTTTATTGTATCTGTTGTGACGTAAAGGTTTTTATGAGGGAACAGATGCTCAGTGTCTTTTACTTTCCATCTGTTGATGTAGGCCATAGGATCTATTTCAATTCCAAGGAAAGGATCTGATTTTCTTGATCGGAAATCGGGTAAATTTTGAACTGATAATTCTATTCCGTCGAGCAACTCCCATTTGAAGATTTGGAACATACTCACTGATCTTTCAATACAATATCTTACCCCAATCCTGCAATACTGGCTGATGTCATTCTGTTGTTGCCAACCTTTTGTAAACACTACTGAAGAACAAACATGATTAGATAATAGAAAATTAATTAAATATGCTATATCTTCATTCCAATTCCCGTGCAAAATTCTTAATGTAACCAGATTCTTCTGATTTATCCAGAGATCAAAAGTGGCTTTCTTCCCTTGCATTTTATCTAAAGTTTTGATCATAGATAATTTCTCTTGCAAAGTTAATTTGGCGAATTCTTTAAGCCAACTAGTAATCCTTCTTATTTCATCTGGATTGTTCACGATTTGAGGTTCTTCTAATTTTTCTGAACAAAACATTTGTGCAAATGGATTTGGTTGTACTGGAGTTCGGAATTCTAAGCTATGATGATCCCATGGTGCTGAGAATGTCCTTAGGTACTGCAAAGTTCTTTCAACGCACTGGGATGATCTCATCACAATTTTCTTCTCACATTTTCCATTCCTTATCTCCCAATCTGCAAAAGGCTGAAACAATTCATACTCTGGGAAAGAATCAGTAGCAGAATAATTTTCATCTGGTCTTTGTAGAAAAGCTGCTTCCAATTCATCAAATAGGTCAGGAATTCGAAGAGAAACGAGAAATCTTTGAATACCCTCAGTCATATTGATTTCTTCTAAATCAAGCATCTTAGCGGAAGTATAAACAGAGAGGGAAAAGTCAATTACTCCAATAATTTGGTAGTAATTTAAAGTTTTCAAAATTTTTATGGATTTTTCTGTATACTCCTTAGTCCAGTAGTCATCTAGGGTTTTAAAATAAACCTTAACTTTCATGTTTGGAAGAGGAAAGACTTTTATTAAGTCTTCATCTAAACCTAGGAATATCCCAACATTTTTTGCCTGCCATGCTTGACAGTTCTGGATCCACTGGTTTCTTCGGAGTCTCATACCAACAACTTTCTTGATTTCTTCGCATATGTCACTGGCAATCTGCTAGAGTATACACCATCTAATTACAAACGTTAAAAATGAATCTTCTTCATGAAGATAAAAGATTCCAGTTCTTCCTTGTAGTCCGTAAGCTTTATTCATCTCCCTGGTGAGCAAGTCTGCAAGCATATTAGAATTACCTGGCACCCATTCAACATCAAAGTCATACATAGCAAACCACATTTGCCAAGCTAATAATCGTCCTCTTGCAAGTTGTTTAGAAATTTTGGCAGTAAGAAAATATTTGAAATTCATTGAGTCAGTTCTAATCAAAAACTTGACAGGAGCCAAATAAATTTCAAACTTCTGGATTCCGTTAAAGATAGCCAAAGTTTCTTTTCCTGCAGCGAAATAATTCTTCTGATGAATCTGAAACTCTCCTGATGCATATCCACATAAAACTTCTTCTTGTTATGAACCAACTGATATTCTTTCTATCAAAACTGCTGCCCAAAAATTATCAGAAGCATCCGTTTGTAGGATCATAAAACCATTCCCTGGAGGTTTTAAAGCAGGAAGATGCTTACATTCTCCTTTGAGCTGTTTGACAGCTTGAGTAGCTTCGGAAGACCAGGCATAATTCTGACAAGCACGAATTGGTGCTGTTTTCTCAGAAAGATTAGGAATATATCTACTGACATAATTAAGGATACCAATGAAACGCTGGATCATTTTAGTATCAGTCAACTGGTCCGGGAAATCAGATAACTTTGAAAAGACATGAGGTTGCATATTGATTTTCCCGTCTTTGATATGAATTCCAAGAAAATCTATATTTTCTTGAAAAAGCACCATCTTCTTTTCTGAAAGAACCAACCCATGCTTCTTTGCTTCAAGGAAAATTTCCAGATGTTTCAAATGGGTTTCTAGATCAGGACTGTGTACTAAAATATCATCAATATATACAACAATGAAGCTATATTTACCAAAGATGTAGTCCATTCTTCTTTGAAAAAATGCTGGAGCGTTTTTTAAGCCGAAAGGTACTACACACCATTGATAAAAACCTGCAGGACAAGTAAATGCAGTCTTGTGACGATCTTCAGGAGCAATTTGGATTTGATAATATCCTGATTTCATGTCAAATTTGCTGAAGATTTTACTTTTCTGGATCTTTTGCATGATTACTTCTTGTCTGGGCAAAGGATATTGAAAACCTTTAGTTATTGCATTCAGCGGTTTGTAGTTTATGACCATTCTATCTTTACCCCTCACGATCTCTGAATGATTTCTGACTAAAAACGCTGAACAAGAATAATGAGACTCAGATGGCTCAATAAGCTTTAGCTTCAATAGTTCTTCTATTTGATTCTGGATTTCTTGTTCATCCTTGGGGGTACATGGTATCATTTTACCCGTTACTCCATTATCATGCATTGTGATAATTTCCTGCATTGGACTCTCTATATCCCAGAATTCTTTGGGATTTTCTGAACAACAAGTTAACAATTTTTCAAACTTTTTTAATTGATCTTTCGACCAATCAGGGTTTTTGAAAGCTTTTTGTTTAGGCTGGCTATTCTGCTCATAAATTTGCAATACTTCTTGCCAATCATGTGAAGTTTTTTGGGACTTCTGTTGACCAACCTTTTTCTGACGATTTTGCTTTCTGGCTTCAGAATCGGCGAGGGTTAACCTTGGCACTGCAATCGCTTTCTTCTTGATATTGCAAATAATTTTATCACTACTTATAGTGACAGGCAAAACTGAGTTAATGAAAGGCATACCAAGAAACAGGCTAGCAGAGTTATCATAGTGCTGAATTGCCGATATTTTTATGATACTCCCACCCAATCTCATAGAAACATTGTCGACATAATGTGTTAAATTTACTGAACCACCAATGGTTTCTGAGACAAGGATATTCTGAAGTGGTTTCCAGAGACCTTTAAAGAGGGATGGGCGAGCCAGATTATTGGATCCTCCTGTGTCAATAAAAGCATCTACTGTAATCCATTCATTTCTGACTTGGACCTCTACTGGGATATACAATAGATTGTTTGACTTGACGATCTTCTTTAAGAAAGCATTTTCTTCTGGAGGAACTACTGCTCTTTTTGACATTGATAAGGAAGAGGATGCTACATTTTTTGGATATGGACAGAAAGAATTCACGATGGGTTGTGGCTGCAGTGAATCTAAAACGGAAGTGGAATTCTGTTCTGTTTGGGAAGAATCTGAGGAGGCATCTTCTTCTATAGATACATCTTCTGAAGATATATCATAAGTTTCTTCTGTATCTTCTTCTGAACTTTCTTCGTCGCTGTAATGATTTTCTTCTAAGAATTCAGAGTCTGAACAGTCGTCACAAATGTTCATTTTTTGACTTAAATCAAACTCTTCTTCATTTTCGGACAGGGAAGCGTCAGTTTAAATATATACATCAGACACTTCATCTTGTGAATCTACGACAGACCAATTATCTACAAAATCTTCAATATCTACACATGCTTTTAATTTTGAGGGTGCATTCTTGGGGCATTTTCTTGCATAGTGGCCCTCTTGCTTACAAACGAAGCAAGCATTATCTCTTTTGGGATTTCTTCTCTTTTTCAAATATCTATATTTCTTGAATGGCTTTTTTGGGTTTGCTACTCTTTTTGGGCGATACTTTCCATATTTCTTGGATTTTCTGGATTTAGATTTTCTGAATGGGGTCCAAGGGAGAACAGTTCTGCAAACATCTAACCCTGGTGAAATTTCTTGGGTCTTTTTCTGCCAACACAAATATTTAACTTTCTCCTAACATCTGAAAAGTAGATCTATCCAATAAGTTGTTCTATGGATTTTCTCTGAACCTCTAGATCTTTTAGAATCATATCGCCTAAATTTCCAGGTAATTTGGACAGGAAAGAAACCTTTTGAACAGCATCATTTGGTAGATTAGCTTTGTAAACTTTGGACATATATTCTGTACCAAATGAATCTAATTCTTTAAGATCTGTTAACTGCATCCTTGTCAGATCTGTAATAATTTGTTTCTTTTCATCTATTGGTTCTGGAACAAACTGAGTAAGCAATAAAACTTCTAATGTAGCTAATCCATTGGCTGCTACATTATTTCTTTCTTGATCAGATCCCCCCATCCACCATGAGTGGACGATACCAGCCATTCTCTTTTCTGCTAAGAGAAAAATAGAATAATTATCTAGTTTTGTGGTCACTTGCATTTGATAAAGTGCTCCTATCCAAATTCTAATTGATTCTGCTGGATTAGATGAATTATCCAAATCAAGCACATATCCAGAAGCATTTGCTGAAAATAAATCTTGCTCAATTCTCAGGAATTTGGGCACTTCTTTGAATACATTTGCTTTTTGTAATGAGGGCATAATGAATGATGGAAACTTTATAGCTGCATCTTCTAGAGAGGCTACATCATTTTTTGATTTTGGATAACTAAATGATTTAGTTGATTCCATTTTCCAGTCTGCTTTAGATGTAGATGTTTCTTCCTTTTCTTCTCCCTCATTAGTGTCTATTTCTGTTTCCTCAAATTGTGGGACGAACATTGATCTAGAGAAAGTAGGCGGCTTTGCTTCTCTTCTTTTTCTCTCTTTCTTCTTCTTCAATTTTTCTTGTTTTTTTTGTCTTTCCTGCTGTTGTTCGTCATGCAACAATTTCAGATTTTCTAAAATTTGTTCAGTCTGACTACCTAAGTCATCTAGAGCTTCTTCTGCATGAGAGCACCAAGTAGTTAGGTAATTCCCTATTTGATAGGTTTGGTCTAACTCATTTGGATTTTGTGAATTGTGTACTATGAGTGGGGCACAGTCAGCTCTAGTTGCAGGTTGTTTTGAGACAGAAGATGTTGTACAAAACTTTGTTTTGGGCGGCCACTTTCCTCCTTTAACAAACCTACGGTTGGCATACTGCCATTCTTCTACCGGCTGAAACCTATAACCTGATAGACGATGCATTTTATTTACAGATGGCAAAAACGGCTTGGATTCAGGTATATATAATTCAGTTGGAGACAACTGAGGTTCTGAAGCAACTTCATCAATGGTAGGAATGTTATTTAACCTGGATGAAGAAGGTAGGTCGGATGGTATTATTGGAAAGACATGTTTTCGGGGCCTTGCAATAGGCTTCTGTATTTTTGGTTTAGCAGGTATTAACTTGACATGTCCATTATCAATCGCGACTCTTTTAAACTTGGGGTCTGTCTTCTGTTGGTCAGCAATTGATTTGTATTGGAAATACCAATTACTGGGTAATTCTATGGAATCATACAACACTCCTTCGACCTGGGCATTAGATATTCCTACTGTAACACAATCTTTCAAAACTAGTTGCTTGAGTTTGGGATGAACAGTATTTGTTAACTGGAATGAGGCTTGGGCAATGACAGAGAAATATTCACTATCTTCAGCCATGGACACACCTTGCACCCCTACCAACATTTTCCAACAGTCTTTAAGATGAACCTCACTCAGACTAACAGCATAATCTGGGTAGATGGTACCATATTGGCAACCGCAAGCTAAATTTCCCATTATAGTTCCGATTCTAGCATTATCATATGTTTGATGGCGAGTGTCGAACAATTCTGCAATGCATGGGGTATTGATTCCATGACGAAACAAAGGGGCTAACCCAATTCTTATTCCTCCAAAATGAATATAAAAATATTTGCCTTCTTTCACATACTGTTTAAACTTTTTAATATCATCCTCAGAAAACAAATTCAGAGCAACTATTTGGACAGATGGACCAGATATTTTCAGAGTTATTTCTACTTCTTTCAGAAATGACTTTTTCTTGAACGCAAATGTTATTGGAAGCTTATAAATATCAGTCGCATGCAGAGAGGGCGAATTCCATTGTTCTGGATTCTCAACTACTTCATGATTACTAGTGACATCTATTTCAGTATCAGTTGAGCGCGATGATATTTCATTAACCACATGTCGTTCCACAGTTGAAAATGAACGAAGCAAACTAGACATATTGAAATAATTTCAAGCAGAGATTGACTAAAGTGGCTTTTATCGAAATTGCAATTACATAATAACTGCACTTCGAAGGCTACCTGGCCAGCTTTAGGCTCTGTCTAGAAATTATCCAAGGATTAGAACAGGGCTCCGATACCAGTATTTAGATGATGGACTCAGTACTTACTTGACAACTGAAGAGGTGTGCTGAACCTTTTCTTCAACTCGTCCGCAAGACATACGACGACTTCTCGAGTGACACTAGCTCTCTTTCAACCCGCTTTACAGTCTTCTAAAACGACGATCTTAAAAGAACAAACCTCAGTCTGGCGGCCCAACAGGCTTCAATATTAATCAAGCATAAAATGTACATACCAAGTTAAGCAACAGAGTAGAGCCAAAGTCTCTAACCTCTGGATACACAAACACACTCAGAAAGCTCTTCAGGCGCACACACAATGCCTTCGATGCCTCCTCTACCTCACTTACTGCTATATATAAAAAAATTAACTAACCAAAAACAAAACATAGAGAATCTTGGGGGTCCTTGTCCGACATTACTTAGTCAGGCGGTGTCTACCCAATAGTTCTCGAGTACAATAATAATTCAAAAAAGAAAACGCACTAACAAAAGTAGGCGCATTACAAACAGTAACAGTACTACCATGTCGGACTTCTGTCACTCTTAATATCAGAACCCAGATCAAATTTTGATGAGGATTTGTTGTCATAGTATTGTTGTTCCATTAGATCGAGATACTTTTGTTCCCAATCAATATTATTGATTTGGGCATCTTCAAACGTGTTGACATAAAGAGTGTCCTTCTCGATGGCATCTTCAACTTTTTCTTTTCCTTTAGTGCTGGCAATGGTTAAAGTAGATTCGCTTTTTAGTGGAGCTCTCGATGATTGTCCGGTATCGAATTTTATTGTATCTGTTGTGACGTAAAGGTTTTTATGAGGGAACAGATGCTCAGTGTCTTTTACTTTCCATCTGTTGATGTAGGCCATAGGATCTATTTCAATTCCAAGGAAAGGATCTGATTTTCTTGATCGGAAATCGGGTAAATTTTGAACTGATAATTCTATTCCGTCGAGCAACTCCCATTTGAAGATTTGGAACATACTCACTGATCTTTCAATACAATATCTTACCCCAATCCTGCAATACTGGCTGATGTCATTCTGTTGTTGCCAACCTTTTGTAAACACTACTGAAGAACAAACATGATTAGATAATAGAAAATTAATTAAATATGCTATATCTTCATTCCAATTCCCGTGCAAAATTCTTAATGTAACCAGATTCTTCTGATTTATCCAGAGATCAAAAGTGGCTTTCTTCCCTTGCATTTTATCTAAAGTTTTGATCATAGATAATTTCTCTTGCAAAGTTAATTTGGCGAATTCTTTAAGCCAACTAGTAATCCTTCTTACTTCATCTGGATTGTTCACGATTTGAGGTTCTTCTAATTTTTCTGAACAAAACATTTGTGCAAATGGATTTGGTTGTACTGGAGTTCGGAAATCTAAGCTATGATGATCCCATCGTGCTGAGAATGTCCTTAGGTACTGCAAAGTTCTTTCAATGCACTGGGATGATCTCATCACATTTTTCTTCTCACATTTTCCATTCCTTATATATATATATATATATAATATAAATTATATATATATATATATATATTTATATATATATATATATATATATACATATATATATATCGGTCGCTCCTGTGTTGGGCAAGTCGCTTTGGCCCTGTTCCTATGTATTCGTGAAACAACGAAAATAAATAAAAAACATTGAAAAATGGCTTTCCCTGGACCTGAAATATTATATAATATCATTCTCTATCCCTTTCGAGTCCGGGCTTTATCATTATCGGCACTGCCAAGCTTCCTTTGTATTTCATTGAAACAACGAAAATACATAAAAAACTTTGAAAAATGCTTGGGCGTGGATATGAAATATTATGAATTCCTAACTATAATGCCGTTGGGTCTAGTTATCACATCGCACATACACCTGTGCATAGGCCCCGCCCCATGGTATATTGTCGATGTGATACAACGATGCGATCTGATTGCAATCGCTCAATGCCCAAGCCTTATATATATATATAATATATATATATATATATATATATATATA
Organism: Pinus taeda; assembly: GCA_000404065.3. Classification (NCBI taxonomy): domain Eukaryota; kingdom Viridiplantae; phylum Streptophyta; class Pinopsida; order Pinales; family Pinaceae; genus Pinus; species Pinus taeda. The sequence goes on along the minus strand of APFE031203864.1, from coordinate 148,510 downwards.
TATTATATATATATATATATATATATATATATATATATATATATCAGAACATGGTTCCTTGCCGATGTGATCATCGGCAATCGCTGATCGACGGTGCCATGCGCTCGCCTTTAGACTGTCCCCTCTGCCCGATCGATATGCGATTTTCCGCTTAGATCTGGGTTCGTTGATCTGCACGCGCGATCGACGGTGCACATTGCATTGCTGATCACCGTTGCAAGTTCCCTATGTAATTGACGATATGCCTCCGTCGATGCGACCCACTGATCCGATCATCAGAGATTGCTGATCGGCGGTGTCTTGCACCGATACCCGCTAGTTTCTTCTGCCGATTGCGGCTGTTGATTGTGATTTGCTGCTTAGATCTGGGCCATTGATCAACCAGATCTAACAGTGGCTATGCAATGCGCAGTTTAAGCCTGCGGTAATGCTTTTTTCATGGTTTTACAGTGTTTTGAGCCTCCCGATAGTGCATTTCTTCCATTCCATGGGATTTCGTCTTGCGTCAATTTTGATCATTAGATAATGTTTGAGCTAAAATTGAATATGTCAAGTGCATTAATAGATCCATTAGCATGTTTCTAAGCAAATTTGAGACTTCAAGAGCCTATATGGATCCATTTGTGGGCCTTTTGCCAGCAAGGCTAACATGCCCCAAGGGATAGTTCACTTGGTCGAGTTCCTATTGCTAAGTACTTTGCCTATCGGGAGGTCATGGGATCAAATCTCGTCGACGACCTTAGGGTTAGGCCTTGCTAGTTTGGACATGGGTAGATCCCTTCGAGTCGATCTACCTGGATTTTCCCGTGGATGAAGTGACCACTCAATGTCTGCTAACCCTATCTCTCTCTCTCTCGCTATATCTATATATAAAATTTTTTACTTTTATTTTAATTATTTTAAAATTTATTATTAGTATAAGTTTTGATGTTAAAAGTGTAGTGCTTTTTAAAATCTAGTCTAAAACAATCTGGGACACATTGCAACAAAAATTTTAAAATTAATATTAGATTGGCACATTAATGGAGGTGAAACTTGACCCATTGCAATGAAAAACTAAATAAAATAAAAATAAAATAAAAATGAAAAAACAAAAAAAAATTAGAACATTAATTTTTTTAAAATTAAAACAAAAAAACAAAAGAATAATAGAAGGTAAAAAAAAAATTAAAGAAAAAAATAAACATAAAAAATTAAAACAATAAAAAATTTAAAATAAAAAAGTTAAAAAATAATAAAAAAGTAAAAAAAAATTAAAACATGGTTAAAAAAAATTAAAACACTAAAAAAATTTAAAATAAAAAAGGTTAAAAAAAATAATTAAAAAGGTAAAAAAATCAAAAACATGGTAAAAAGAATTAAAGAAAAAAATAAACATAAAAAAATTATAAAAAACCAAATTAAATATTTTTTCAAACATAAAGAATTACAAAAAGAACCCATCAACAAGAAAAATTACAAAAAATAAGAAGAAAAAAAAGATGATGACAATGATGATTAACATCCACTAAGACCAATGTGGCCTATTAGAGCTTAAGAAAGTATGAAATTCATTGCAACTATTTAATATTTAATTTCTATGATAAAAAAGAAGGGAAACAAGTGCTCCTAAATCACTATAGTTTTTTTAACTTAACAAGTCAAGAAAGTTGGTAGCATCAAAAATGTTTTGGAAATGAGAGTGAATATCAATAAGAGATGGGCAATCCAAGAGAGAGTGTTTTTTTATCTTCAACCATTTTAGTATCGCCAAGGTGACAAATTCTTTCATCTCAGGGTGTTTGGGAATAAAACAATCCCTTGTTTCACTTCAAAGTTCATGAGAATTAATTCCTATCTTTGCAATGCTCATTTTCTTCTTAACAATGGTCAAGACAAAAGGCTAATTTAGAGTGGGGTTGATCATCTCCTTATAATACATTGACTTCTTTTTTCCCTCTAGCTCCTTATCATTCCACAATTTATCCTTAAATTTGGAGGAATAATATTTTTAATATTATCCTTTTTCTCCGAGATGATATCCTCCTTTATTCCCCAATGAGCCAAGATTGGGCATTCTTATGCCATCCACGCTTGAGTCAGAGGTGGGGGTTTTGGCTAGAGTCAAACACAATTTTGGCGAGCCTCTTAGCTTCTATGTTGTAAAACTTCTTATACATCAAATAACTAATCATATCCATGCTTTCAATGGTGGAAATGCTAGCTTGAATCAAGAGGATAAGATAGCGAGTATTTCATTAATCTTGAGGTTGTAGTTTATAAATTTCTTTTGGATCAGCTCGATCTTCCTCCACGATTCTCTAGATACACTGCAACCCCAAACCTCACACCCATATCAAATAACAAGGGTGATGGGAGTCTCAAAGAGGAACATGATTTTAACTCCAAATCCAAAGATCAATTGACTAATATTCGTATTCAAACTCATAATAAGCATTCCAGCTTCCAATAATCCTTTTCTGAATGCTACAATTCAAGTTACATTGATGATGAATGTCAATACCTAAATATTTGAATGAAGAATTGCTCCAAGTAATTGTTATCATAGATGAAATTATCATAGTTGATTTTTTTGGACTTAATTATCATGACTTTAGTTTTGTTGGTATTAAAGTCATATCCATCTTGGAGCAATAATCACGGAGGATCTTAAGCTCTCTGTCGAGATCATCGTGGCTTCTGGCTAGAAGAAATGAAAAACAAAAAAATCTCTCAAAACAATAACCATCATAAGAAGAAAGAAATAACCATCATACGAAGAAAAAAGAAGAATACAACTTGAAAAATGCTTAGAGTGACAATTTAAAAAATATAACAATGCTAGAAATCATAGGTTTTTATACACAAAATGGCTCATGTATATAATCTTGAAATTTTGGTTAGACAATTATTGCAAATTCAAAACTCTCCCCCATAGAGGTTTCCTAGATCTAATCCTTGTGAACTTTGAACATTAGGCTTGATCTAGAATATTGATTTAGCGCAACAAACAATGGGAAATTTTTGACTTCATTTGAACTTGATGTACTAGGCAACTCGAGAAAATATAGCAGATGTATTCTAACATGTATTAGTGCTTATGACATACATTTAAAGCATACACTAGATCTAAAAAGCTCTTAATCACGATAGTTTTTTTTGTTGAAGTATCTCGTCTCTCATCTTCCAATTGTTTGTTAAATCACTTAACAATTTCAATGCTGTGTTATTGCAAATTTGCATGAACAAGTATTGAAAAACATTTAATAAAAAAATATGCAATTACAAAGTTTCAGACCATTATGAACTTTGTATATATATATATATATATCATTTTGGGATTCAACTGTGTTAAGTAAGTCATTCATGTATGACCATTTCCATGAGAGGTAGTCGTAAGTCATGATTTTTGAATAGTTCGCTTAGCACTCATTGCATCGGGTGATACTAACATGGGTGAAGAAGTGGGATTGAAACTAGTGAAATGAAACACATAGCGTCAATCATCACTTCCGGGGCTTGCACACAATAACCAGGACTTCTCGGGAGGTCACCCATCCCAGATTGCCTCTAGCTCAAGCACGCTTAACTGTGGAGTTTTCCCCACAATCAAGCCCAATTAGCTTGCTACCCCATTTGCAAAACCTTAGCAAGTATTGTGCCTCATGAACCATTCAATTAGAGATCCCTTCACTCTTTTTGAATTTAAGTACAAGGGTTTACGCAGTGCATTATAATAGATATCATTTTGGGATTCAATTGTGTTAAGTAAGCCATTCACGTATGACCATTTCATCCTAGATTGCCTCTACCTCAAGCGTGCTTAACTATGGAGTTTTCCAAACAATCAAGCACAATTAGCTTGCTACCCCATTTGCAAAAAAACCTTAGCAAGTATTGTGCCTCATGAACCATTCAGTTAGAGATCCCTTCACTCTTTTTGAATTTAAGCATGGGGGTTTACCAAGTGCATTATATTAGATATCATTTTCGGATTCAACTGCGTTAATTAAGTCATTCATGTATGACCATTTCCATGAGAGGTAGTCGTAACTGACTAATCTATCATGATTTTTGAATAGTTCACTTATCACTCATTGCATAGGGTGATGCTCACAGGGGTGAATAAGTGGGATTGAAACTAGTGAAATGAACCACATAGTGTCAGTCATCACTTTCGGGGCTTGCACCCCGGTAACCAGGACTTCTCAGGATGTCACCCATCCTAGATCGCCTCTAGCACAAGCACGCTTAACTGTGGAGTTTTCCCCACAATCAAGCCCAATTAGCTTGCCACCCCATTTGCAAAACCTTAGCAAGTATTGTGCCTTAAGAACCATTCAATTAGAGATCCCTTCACTCTTTTTGAATCTAAGTATGGGGGTTTACGCAGTGCATTATATTAGATATCATTTTGGGATTCAATTGTGTTAAGTAAGTTATTCACGTATGACCATTTCCATGAGAGGTAGTCATAATTGACTAATTTCTCATGATTTTTGAATAGTCCACTTAGCACTTATTACATCAGGTGATGCTCACAGGGGTGAGTAAGTGGGATTGAAACTAGTGAAATGAATCACATAGTGTCAATCATCACTTATGGGGCTTGCACCCGGTAAACAAGACTTCCCGGGAGGTCACCCATCCCAGATCGCCTCTAGCTAAAGCGTGCTTAACTGTGGAGTTTTCCCCACAATCAAGCCCAATTAGCTTGCTACCCCATTTGCAAAACCTTAGCAAGTATTGTGCCTCATGAACCATTCAATTAGAGATCCCTTCACACTTTTTGAATTTTAAGTATGGGGGTTTACATAGTGCATTATATTAGATATTATTTTGGGCTTCAACTGTGTTAGGTAAGTCATTCAGGGATGACCATTTCCATGAGAGGTAGTTGTAACTGACTAATTTCTCATCAATTTTGAATAGTTCACTTTGCACTCATTGCATCGGGTGATGCTCACAGGGGTGAAGAAGTGGGATTGAAACTAGTGAAATGAATCACATAGTGCCAATCATCAATTTCAGGGATTTCACCTCGTAACCAGAACTTCCCGGGAGGTCACCCATCCCAAATTGCCTCTAGCTCAAGCGCGCTTAACTGTGGAGTGTTCCCCACAATGAAGCCCAATTAGCTTGTGACCCCATTTGCAAAACCTTAGCAAATATTGTAGCCTCATGAACCATAAAAATCCCTTCATTCTTGTTGAATTTAAGTATGGGGGTTTATGAAGTGCATTATATTAGATATCATTTTGGGATTCAACTGCGTTAAGTCATTCACGTATGACCATTTCCATGAGAGGTAGTCTTAACTGACTAATTTCTCATGATTTTTAAATAGTTCACTTAGCACTCATTGCATCGGGTGATGCTCATAGGGGTGAAGAAGTGGGTTTGAAACTAGTGAATTGAATCATATAGCGTCAATCATCACTTTCGGGGTTTGCATCCAGTAACCAGGACTTCCTGGAAGGTCACCCATCCCAGATCGCCTCTAGCTCAAGCGTGCTTAACTGTGGAGTTTTCCCCACAATCAAGCCCAATTAGCTTGCTACCCCATTTGCAAAACCTTAGCAAGTATTGTGCCTCATGAACCATTCAATTAGAGACCCCTTCACTCTTTTTGAATATAAGTATGGGGGTTTACCCAATGCATTATATTAGATATCATTTTGGGATTCAACTGTGTTAAGTAAGTGATTCACGTATGAACATTTCCACGAGAGGTATTCGTAACTAACTAATTTCTCATGAATTTTGAATAGTTCACTTAGCACTCATTGCATCGGGTGATGCTCACAGGGGTGAATAAGTGGGATTGAAACTAGTGAAATGAATCACATAGCATCAATCATCACTTCCGGGGCTTGCACCTGGTAACCAAGACTTCCTGGGAGGTCACCCATCCCAGATCGCCTCTAGCTCAAGTGTGCTTAACTGTGAAGTTTTCCCCACAATCAAGCCTAATTAGCTTGCTACCCCATTTGCAAAACCTTAACAAGTATTGTGCCTCATGAACCATTCAATTAGAGATCCCTTCACTCTTTTTGAATTTAAGTACGGGGGTTTACACAATGCATTATATAAGATATCATTTTGGGATTCAACTGCGTTAAGTAAGTCATTCATGTATGACCATTTCCATGAGAGGTAGTCGTAATTGACTAATTTCTCATGATTTTTGAATAGTTCACTTAGCACTCCTTGCATCGGGTGATGCTCACAGGGTTGAAGAAGTGGGATTGAAACTAGTGAAATGAATCACATAGTGTCAATCATCACTTCCGGCGCTTGCACCCGATAACCAGGACTTCCCGGGTGGTCACCCATCCCAGATCGCCTCTAGCTCAAGTGCACTTAACTGTGGAGTTTTCCCCACAATCAAGCCCAATTAGCTTGCTACCCCATTCGCAAAAACATAGCAAGTATTGTAGCCTCATGAACCATTCAATTAGAGATCCCTTCACTCTCTTTGAATTTAAGTATGGCGGTTTATGGAGTGCATTATATTAGATATATTTTTGGGATTCAACTGTGTTAAGTAAGTCATTCACGTATGACCATTTCGATAAGAGGTTGTCATAACTAAATAATTTCTCATGAATTTTGAATAGTTCACTTAGCACTCATTGCATCGGGTGATGCTCACAGGGGTGAAGAAGTGGGATTGAAACTAGTGAAATGAATCACATAGCCTCAATCATCAGTTTCGGGGCTTGCACCCGGTAACTAGGACTTCCCGAGAGGTCACCCATCCTAGATCACCTCTAGCTCAAGCGTGCTTAACTATGGAGTTTTCCCCACAATCAAACCCAATTAGCTTGCTACCCCATTTACAAAACCTTATCAAATATTGTGTCACATGAACCATTCAGTTAGAGATCCCTTCACTCAATCAAGCCCAATTAGCTTGCTACCACATTTGTAAAACCTTAGTAAATATTGTGCCTCATGAACCATTCAATGAGAGATCCCTTCACTCTTTTTGAATTTAAGTATGGGGGTTTACGCAATGCATTATATTAGATATGTTTTTTGGATTCAACTGCGTTAAGTAAGTCATTCATGTATGACCATTTCCATGAGAGGTAGTCATAACTGACTAATTTCCCATGAATTTTGAATAATTCACTTAGCACTCATTGCATCGGGTGATGCTCACAGGGGTGAATAAGTGGGATTGAAACTAGTGAAATGAACCACATAGCGTTTTTAATCACTTTTTGGGCTTGCACCCGTAACTAGGACTTCCCGGGAGGTCACCCATCCTAGATTGCCTCTAGCTCAATCGTGCTTAACTGTGGAGTTTTCCCCACAATCAAACCTAATTAGCTTGCTACCCCATTTGTAGAATATTATCAAGTATTGTGCCTCATGAACCATTCAATTAGAGATCCCTTCACTGTTTTTGAATTTAAGTACGGGGGTTTACACAATGCATTATATAACATATCATTTTGGGATTCAACTGCGTTAAGTAAGTCATTCATGTATGACCATTTCCATGAGAGGTAGTCGTAACTGACTAATTTCTCATGATTTTTGAATAGTTCACTTAGCACTCCTTGCATCGGGTGATGCTCACAGGGGTGAAGAAGTGGGATTAAAACTAGTGAAATGAATCACATAGTGTCAATCATCACTTCCGGGGCTTGCACCTGGTAACCATGACTTCCCGAGAGGTCACCCATCCTAGATTGCCTCTAGCTCAAGTGCACTTAACTATGGAGCTTTCCCCACAATCAAACCCAATTAGCTTGCTACCCCATTTGAAAAACCTTAGCAAGTATTGTAGCCTCATGAACCATTCAATGAGAGAACCCTTCACTATTTTTGAATTTAAGTATGGCGGTTTACGTAGTGCATTATATTAGATATCATTTTGGGATTCAACTGTGTTAAGTAAGTCATTCACGTATGACCATTTCGATAAGAGGTTGTCGTAACTTACTAATTTATCATGAATTTTGAATAGTTCACTTAGCACTCATTGCATCGGGTGATGCTCACACGGGTGAAGAAGTGGGATTGAAACTAGTGAAATGAATCACATAGCGTCAATCATCACTTCCGGGGCTTGCACCTGGTAACCAAGACTTCCCTGGAGGTCACCCATCCCAGATTGCCTCTATCTCAAGTCCGCTTAACTGTGGAGTTTTCCCCACAATCAAGGCCAATTAGCTTGCTACCCCATTTGTAAAACCTTAGCAAGTATTGTGCCTCATGAACCATTCAATCAGAGATTCCTTCACTCTTTTTGAATTTAAGTACAAGGGTTTACGCAGTGCATTATATTAGATATCATTTTAAGATTCACATGCGTTAAGTAAGTCATTCACGTACAACCATTCGATCCCAGATTGCCTCTAGCTCAAGCGCACTTAACTGTGGAGTTTTCCCCACAATCAAGCACAATTAGCTTGCTACCCCATTTGCAAAACCTTAGCAAGTATTGTGCCTCACGAACCATTCAATTAGAGATCCCTTCACTCTTTTTGAATTTAAGTATGGGGGTTTACACAGTGCATTATATTAGATATCATTTTGGGATTCAACTGCGTTAAGTAAATCATTCATGTATGATCATTTCCATGAGAGGTAGTCGTAACTGACTAATCTATCATGTTTTTTGAATAGTTGACTTAGCACTCATTACATGATGCTCACAGGGGTGAAGAAGTGGGATTGAAACTAGTGAAATGAACCACATAGTGTCAGTAATCACTTCCGGGGCTTGCACCCCAGTAACCAGGACTTCTCGGGAGGTCACCCATCCCAGATCGCCTCTAGCTCAAGCACACTTAACTGTGGAGTTTTCCCCACAATAAGGCCCAATTAGCTTGCCACCCCATTTGAAAAACCTTATCAAGTATTGTGCCTTATGAACCATTCAATTAGAGATACCTTCACCCTTTTTGAATCTAAGTACGGGGGTTTATGCAGTGCATTATATTAGATATCATTTTGGGATTCAATTGCGTTAAGTAAGTCATTCACGTATGACCATTTCCATGAGAGGTAGTCGTAACTGACTATTCTCATGATTTTTGAATAGTTCACTTAGCACTTATTGCATCAGGTGATGCTCACAGGGGAGAGGAAGTGGGATTGAAACTAGTGAAATGAATCACATAGCATCAATCATCACTTCTGGGGCTTGCACCCAGTAAATAGGACTTCCTGGGAGGTCACCCATCCCAGATCGCTTCTAGCTCAAGTGTGCTTAACTGTGGAGTTTTCCCCACAATCAAGCCCAATTAGCTTGCTACCCCATTTGCAAAACCTTAGCAAGTATTGTGCCTCATGAACCATTCAATTAGAGATCCCTTCACTCTTTTTGAATTTAAGTATGGGGGTTAATGTAGGCCATTATATTAACATCTTTTTGGGATTCAAATTTGTAGTAAGTCAATTCAGATATGAACATAATCCAAAGAGGTAGTCGTAACTGACTAATTCTCATGAATTTTGAAAGTTCACTTAGCACTCATTGCATCGGGTGATGCTCACAGGGGTGAAGAAGTGGGATTGAAACTAGTGAAATGAATCACATAGTGTCAATCATCACTTTCGGGGCTTGCACCCGGTAACCAGAATTTCTCGGGAGGTCATCCATCCTAGATCGCCTCTAGCTCAAGCGCGCTTAACTGTGGAGTATCCCCACAATCAAGCCCAATTAGCTTGCGACCGCATTTGCAAAAACTTAGCAAGTATTGTAGCCTCATGAACCATTCAATTAGAAATCCATTCATTCTTTTTGAATTTAAGTATGGGGGTTTACGCAGTGCATTATATTAGATATCATTTTGGGATTCAACTACGTTAAGTAAGTCATTCACGTATGACCATTTCCATGAGAGGTAGTCTTAGCTGACTAATTTCTCATGATTTTTAAATAGTTCACTTAGTACTCATTGCATCGGGTGATGCTCACAGGGGTGAAGAAGTGGGTTTGAAACTAGTGAAATGAATCATATAGCGTCAGTCATCACTTCCGGGGCTTGCACCCAGTAACTAGGACTTCCTCTAAGGTCACCCATCCCAAATCACCTCTAGCTCAAGCGTGCTTAACTGTGGAGTTTTCCCCACAATCAAGCCCAGTTAGCTTGCTACCCCATTTGCAAAACCTTAGCAATTATTGCGCCTTATGAACCATTTAATTAGAGATCCCTTAAGTATGGGGGTTTACCCAGTGCATTATATTAGATATCATTCTGGGATTCAACTGCGTTAAGTAAGTCATTCACGTATGAACATTTCCATGAGAGGTAGTCGTAACTAACTAATTTCTCATGAATTTTGAATAGTTCACTTAGCACTCATTGCATCGGGTGATGCTCACAGGGGTGAATAAGTGGGATTGAAACTAGTGAAATGAATCACATAACGTCAATCATCACTTCCAGGGCTTTCACCCAGTGACCAAGACTTCCCGGGAGGTCACCCATCCTAGATTGCCTCTAGCTCAAGTGCACTTAACTGTGGAGTTTTCCCCACAATCAAGCCCAATCAACTTGCTACCCCATTGGAAAAACCTTAGCAAGTATTGTGCCTCATGAACCATTCAATTAGAGATCCCTTCACTCTTTTTGAATTTAAGTATGGGGGTTAACCCAGTGCATTATATTAGATATCATTTTGGGATTCAACTGCGTTAAGTAAGTCATTCACGTATGACCATTTCCATGAGAGGTAGTCGTAACTGACTAATTTCTCATGATTTTTGAATAGTTCATGTTAAAATTGGCAACCAGGGAAAAACTTCATGTGGGTCATCTTATTCATGGCTGATAATATTTTTATTAGATTCCTCTTGTCGAGAGGTGTAGGATTGATATAAAGATCATCCGATTCCGATAAGTATTCATGGAGATATGAATTTATTTTGATTATGGAATTATTATCAAGCCGACCTACAACTCAGGTAGGCTCAGAAGCCCAACAGTCACATCTATTCACCCACCAATGTTGTGTATAAATATAAGAGGAATTTTCCTCATTTGGACTCACTCATCTCATCACATCTCTCTCTCTCTACTATGCAGATATGAGTCTCTTCTCTACTGCACTGAAATGGGTCTCTCTCTCTCTCTCTCTCACCTAGTTTGAAGCCGGAAGCTGCTGAATTTGAAGCTGCAACTGCAAAAGTAAATATTGACTTGCATGACCTATAATATATCCTCTTTGGAACTGCGCTTTAGGTTCATTTGAACCTCCTCTGAAAGCCGCAACTTCTGGTGGTGGAATGAAGTCAATCCGATGAACGGTTTGCAAGATATCGACTGCCCTAGTTTGAAGACAGAAACTGCTGAAACTGAAGTTGCAACTGCAGAAGTAAAGATTGACTTGCGTGGCCTAGAAGGTCTCCTCTTTGGAACTGTGATGTAGTATCATCTGAACCTCCTCTAAAAGCCGCAACTTCGGGTGGTGGAATGAAGTCAATCCGATGAACGATTTGCAAGATATCGACTGCCCTAGTTTGAAGCTGGAAACTGCTGAAACTGAAGCTGCAACTGCAGAAGTAAAGATTGAATTGCATGGCCTAGAATATCTCCTGTTTGGAACTTCGCTGTAGGTTCATCTGAACCTCCTCTGAAAGCCAAAACTTCTGGTGGTGGAATGAAGTCAATCCGATGAACGGTTTGCAAGATATTGACTGCCCTAGTTTGAAGCCAGAAACTGCTGAAACTGAAGCTGCAACTGCAGAAGTAAAGATTGACTTGCATGGCCTAGAATATCTCCTCTTTGGAATTGCGCTATAGGTTCATATGAACCTCCTCTGGAAGCTGAAACTTTTGGTGGTGGAATAAAGTCAATTGGACGGTTGGTTTGTGATATATCGTCTGCCCTAGTTTGATAATAAAGTCGGTAATGCTGATGCTATTTAGGGTTTTCTATTGCTGATGTGAGTCAGATTTATTGTAATATTTCTCTCCGCTGAATTATTGAAGATAAAAGAAGATTTGATCAAAGGTTTTCCCCACACATTGTGGGGTTTGTCCCTGGCTAGCTGCCACATCTTGTGTCTCTTGTCTTGGCTTGTTTTGTGTCGATCATTTAATGTTCTATTTGCACTTTACTTTATGTACATGTGATTGCTAATCAGTCGAATATAATAATAAAAAGAAGTAAACTATTATAAGCATAGAACATACCATAACTTTGCTGGCATTATGGCATAAGTTTGGAGCTATGGCACAGGTGTTGTCCTTGATGGCAACTCTCTTTCGTAACAGATCTCAGTTCTGGCACTCAAAGAGAAGAAAAAGATATATACGCAGGTTCATCTAAACAAAAACGCATATACATGAGGGTTATACGTTGACAAAGCGCGTATATGTTGGGCATCATACTTTTGGTCCATGGTAGTTAGTCCTTGGGATTTGAACCTATGTTTTAGACCATGGCATCTCGACAGATGTGTTGATCCCTAGTTTTGGGTTCATGGTATTGAAATGTTATGGTTTTGGACCATGGTATTGAGGAAGGCCTAAGACTATAAAAGAGGAAGGAGATCATGTGGCAAAGTGGAATCTGGATTATTATTGAATATCTGATAAAGTGCTAGAACTGGTATATTGGTAATTAGGTTGTGATGCAGATCTGGATCTGAATGAAGGAGGAACCTTAGCGCAAAAGGAAGGATAAGTTCTATTCATGGGTCATAATCTTTAAGCTTGAATGATAATATCTTTAAATGATTTTGATCTGCTAGATGTGGCGCTTGCTTGATCTATAAGTCTGATAATCTGGGTTAATTAGTGACTGTATATTTGAAAGAGTGAATTATCCTTTATAGATATGTACGCAGGTTCAGTGAAGCGAAGGCGCGTATACACGCAGGTTTAGTGAAGTCATAACGCGTATACGCAGGTTGTTTCATACGCAGAAGCGTATGCACACATCTTTCAGGCTGATAAAGTAGCGTATATGTTTTAAACTGTGATCTTGCTGCTTCTGTTCATTGCTACTGTGTTCTGGGTTCTGTTTTGGTGTGTGGTTTTTGGTACTGTGTTTTGAGTACAACTGTCAGAGAGATATCTACTTGATTCAGATCTAATTGGTGAAAGGTGATTGGTTGATGGAGAAATTCTTAATGGTTGATTGATGTTCATGGATCCAGTCTGAAAATTTATGAAACGTGGTCCCTGGAAGAAAGAGAAGGTTGTAGCCTTCTGTAGGCCAGCACCTACGTACTAGTATCTTGGCTAGTGCAAGAGCTAAAGGTGGTTGTAGCTCCCTTACAGGAGAAGCTAGAGAACGAGAGAGGGTTGTAGCTCTCTGTAGGTTGCAGCTTGCGTAGTGGTAAAGGACTGCACCAGTACATTGTAAAAAAGGTTTCTAATTTTAAAAGAAGATAGAGATGAATTGCAGCAGGTGGTTTTCACCCTCATTGGGTTTCCACCTTATATCTTGTGTTCTTGTGCGTGATTGTCCTTCTGTTCTGTTTTACTGTCTCTAGTTACTGGTTATTTGTTTCTGCAACACAAATTAACAATCATCATCAGAAAGATAAAGTAAATTAAAAGCTTGCCTTGTATACGTGGTTTTCCTTCTACATAGATGCGTATATACACGTGTTTAATTAACTGAAGTAGCGTATATCATTTGTTTTGGAAAATGAATATTTTACTTGATAATACTGATTCACCCCCCTTCTCAGTATTATTTCCAACACTCAGATAAAAGTGGGGATGTGTACTTGGCTTCTAGAAGTACACATGTAGATCATGAGGCATGGTTAATTGAATCAGGTGCATCCTTTCACTTCACTCCCCATAGAGAGTGGTTCTGTGAGTATGAGAAATACGATGGTGGTGATGTCTTCTTAGGGGATGATAGGAAGGATAGAATCATTGTTCGCGGAAAGGTAAAGTTGAAGCTGCAAGGTGGAAGGGTTAGAACACTTCTGGGTGTTCTGCATATTCCTGCATTGGCTAGAAATATGTTTTTTGTAAGAAAGTTTGATGGTGCAAGTGTAAAAATAGTGTTCGAGAAGGATACCTGCAAGATGGTTTGGGAAGCACTGGTATTGATGTGGGGAATTCGAATTGGAACTCTGTACAAGCTACAAGGTAGCACTGTTATTGATGGGTGCAACAATTCTATGGTTCCTGAAAGTGGAGCAGAAAATCTAGTGGTCTTTGGAGAGAAGACCATGTTGTCGCATCAAAGCCTTGGACATATTGGAGAGAAGGGCCTTTGAATACTTTGTGGTAAAGGTATGGTAGAAGGTATGAGTAATAGCTTTCTGGATTTTTATTTTTGTGAAAATTGTGTATATGGGAAGCAGAATCAGGTGAGTTTCCCCTCTGATAGTAAGAGGGAGAAACAGATATTAGAACTTGTGCACAGTGATATGTTTGAACCTATGAAGATTCCATCACTGGGTAAGTTTGTGTACTATGTATCATTTATAGATGACTTCTCAAGGAATACATGGATATATTTCCTTAAGAAGAAATCTGAAGCCTTTGACATGTTTAAAGAATTTAAGGCTCTCGAGGAAAATTAGACAAAGAAGAAGATAAAGGTGTTGAGGATAGATAATGGTGGAGAGTTTTGTGGCAAGGAATTTGAAGAATTCTGTAAGAAGTGTGGTATAGCATGACAGAAGACTATTCTATATACACCTCAGCAAAATGGAGTTTCAAAAGGAATGAATAAGATGTTGATGGAAAAGGCAAGAAACATGCTCAGTGGTGCCGGGTTAGGACAAGAATTCTGGGCAGAGGCGATGGATACTTCATATTACCTCGTCAACAGGTCACCTTCATTAGCATTGGAGGATAAGATTCCACAAGAGGTATGGACTGGTAAGAAACCATCTCTTTCACATCTGAGGGTATTTGGATGTGATGCATATGTACATGTTCTAAAGGAGAAATGAACCAAGTTGGATAGTAAATTTGAAAAGTGCATTTTTATTGGGTATAAGGATGGTTTAAAGGGTTATAAGCTTTGGAACCCAGTCACACGGAAGGTTGCATACAACCGAGATGTAGTGTTTAGAGAGGTAAAAGATGTTATTAAACATGAAGTCCAACCAAAGGAACCTGAGAAGATAGAGTTTGGGCTTAAGGAGGAAGAATTAGACTCCACAACAGAGGAGGAATCAGAAGATGAAGATCTACAAACACTGGGTGTGAGAAGATTAGTTCGAGAAAGAGGCAGTCAGAAAGGTATAGTCCATCTGCCTTTTGTTCAAAGTTTGCTTTATCTATTACTGATGATGATCCCAGAACTATGAAGGAAACGTAGATTCAGAGGATGGAAAAATTTGGAAAGAGGCCATGGTTGATGAAATAGCATCATTGCACAAAAATGAGGCTTGGGATTTGGTGGAGTTGCCGCCTGGAAGGAAACCCATTGGCAGCAAATGGATGTTTAAGAAGAAGACAAATTCAGAAGGAAAGGTGGAGAAATACAAAGCTTAGTTGGTAGCAAAAGGTTATTCCCAAGTGCCAGGAATTGACTTTGGTGATATTTTTTCTCCTGTTGCCAAGGTAACCTCTATTAGATTACTTTTATTTGTCGCTGCTACTTTTGATTTTGAGGTAGAACAGATGGATGTGAAGAAAACATTTCTTCACGGGACCTGGAAGAGGAAATCTACATGAAGCAACCTGAAGGCTTTGAGGTGAAGGATAAGAAAGAACTAGTATGCAGGTTAAAGAAGTCTCTGTATGGGTTAAAAAATTCACCAAGGATGTGGTACTAGAAATTTGATACATTTATATAGGGACTTGGCTTCACCAAAAGCAAAGAAAATCACTATGTGTATTTTAAATTAATTGGTGACCGTGCTATTTATCTGGTCTTGTATGTGGATGATATGTTGCTAGTTGGAAATGACAAAGAAATTATCTAGGATTTGAAGACCAAATTGTCCTTCAAATTCGACATGAAAGATCTTGGTGCTGCAAACTATATTTTGGGCATGGAAATTAAAAGAGATAGGGCAAAGAGGAAGCTCTCGTTAAACTAGAGGAAGTATGTCGAGACAATATTTCAGAGGTTTAATATGAAAGATAGTAAACTGGTGAAGGGTCCTATTCCTATTGGTGTGAGGTTATCTGCTGAACAGTGTTCTAAGACACAAGAAGAGGAAGAGGACATGTCCCATGTTCCATATGCAAGT
This sequence comes from Pinus taeda, assembly GCA_000404065.3. Lineage (NCBI taxonomy): Eukaryota > Viridiplantae > Streptophyta > Pinopsida > Pinales > Pinaceae > Pinus > Pinus taeda. Next base: position 132,384 of record APFE031203864.1, on the reverse strand, counting down.
GCAGTCGGTAGCTTGATGTATGCAACAGTCTGTACTAGACTAGGCATTGCACATGCAGTGGGAGTATTGAGCAAGTTTATGTCAAAACCAGTGAAGGAGCATTGGACAACAGTGAAGTCGGTTTTTAGGTATTTGCGTACCACTAGTGATTATGGTTTGTGCTAACAAGGAAAACTAGGATTGCACAGAGTGTTGGATACTCATGGCTTTGTTGATGCAAACTACGCTAGAGATCTAGATCAGAGAATATCTACAAGTGTGTATGTGTTTAACCTATTTTCAGGCGCAGTCAGTTGGATGAGTAAGAAAGAATCTATAGTGGCACTATCAACTTCAGAGGTAGAATACATGGCGGCCACTCATGCAAGCAAGGAAGCAACATGGTTGCAGAGATTGTGTTCAAGTATGGGGTTCGTACAGGGAGATATAAGGATAGAATGTGACAGCCAAAGTGAAATTTTCTTAGCAAGGAACCCTACCTATCATTCAAAAAGCACATTGATGTTCAGTATCACTTTGTGAGGGATATGATAGAAGACAAAAGGGTGTTGCTGGTAAAGGTAGACACTTTGAAGAATATTGCAAATGCATTGACAAAATCTCTGAGCTCTAAGAAGTTCTCTTAGTGTATAGAAACACTGGGCATTTTAGGGCTGGATAAATGATTAATCTCTCTTGTGACCCCTTGTGGAAAGAAAACAACAATTGGGATAATATTGTGTTGTGTTATATTCTTTCCACAACTAGCCTACATAGTTAACCAGGGGGTTAGAGGGGGGGTGGGGCCCCCTCTTCGTTACACCAATTGTATAGTGAGGGGGGGGGGGAGTCACAGGGGGTTTGAGGGGTACCCGTAACCCCACTTTATGGGGTCTGGGGTAGCGCCCCAGAAAATTTAGGTTTTGGGCCCTATGTTAGGTTGGGTGGACCCACCTATGGTTTTGTGCATCATTTTCGCACAAGCTTTTTGGACGCAATGGTTTTCGGTCCATGGTATTGGGCGCTTCGACATGTATAAATATGTATTGTAACATTGAAAGGAAAATAATGAAAAATCAAGCTGGTAGTCCTAGTTTTGGGATCCAGGGGAAATCTCTATGTATATGTGTTTTATGTGTTATGCTCTCGTATTATTTATTTTCTGTGATTTTGGAATTTGTATGCAGTGTTATCACTCAGATTTTCCTTGAAGTTGTTAGAACAGGGAAAGGAGTCTGAGGTAACCACAAACCAACATTTAAGTACAAAATCTAGCCAACCTCTTCTCCGAGAGGGCTCTCTCTTTAAGATTTAACTTTGTTTGTAGGATATTAGGCTAGTTATGAAAGCTTGGGGGGTTTTGATTTTGTTTGGTGGTGGAATTCAAGAGCAGATGGATAGAACAAAATATCTCAGGCCATTGGGTTATGGAGTCAACTGAAGATGGCTTAACTAGATCAGGTTGATTCAACAAAGGATGGCTTCATAGGGAAAGATAGCTAAACAAGAGACAAATGGTAACTTGAAAGGATGAGATGGTTTTGAAAGAGAGGAAGGGTAGTTAAGAATCCTTCAACAAAATTTCAAAATGAGGGACAATGGGTGATCATTAAAAAAAAAAGAAATTAAAAATTTCTTGTTAAATGACCATAATGGTAAACTAAGAAGCAGGGAGCAATTAAGAATTCCCTACGTATGATAGCTTAGAAGAAAACATAAAGAACATAGACGATTTTAAAGATAGAATGCAGTAAAGCACTTTCTGAAATATACTTTTTCATTTATCATTCATATATGAAACACATATGAATATTTAAACTAGAAAATAGTAAAAACATAAGATATAGAATACTTATTTGTCCATTGTTTGACACATGAATCCTATAAAATCCTTTGCTTTATTACTTCTTCCAACTAGCCATACAATAGTTGTTCAACAACACTTCTATTCCAAAATAATGAGTCTACAAAAATGTCTAAGAATCCACACTAAGTACTTTGAATGAGGAAGTACTTATACAAAAATTTACAACAAAATATCTCCTAACTGAGGGAGATATATTCTAGGAATACTAAATATATTTTACATAAAAGTAGAGATGGATGGTCTTGAAGACAGAAACTGAAAGTGAACTGCTGGCTTGATGTCCCTGTTCTTGTTGAATAAGCTGGAGGCAGGCCCTATGATTGAGCATCTTGTTGTCTTGCTTGTAATTCTGTGTTGGCTGATTTCTTTTGGATTTTTACTGATACTCTTTACCTGCTTTATCATCATTCACCTTCTTTTACCAAAATTGACTATGGTAAATACTTCAATTTACTTTTTACCAAGGTAAATTATAGGATGTCCATCATATCTATCCACAAATTATCCCTTGGTATCCTGGTCCTTGTTAGCTTTCTGTATATTTCATCAACCTCTATGTATTTTACAAAATATGGTTGTATAGGAAACAAGTGTTTCAATTCATGCTCAACATAAAAGAGGTTCTCCAAACTGTCATAGAGAACTCTGCCTATAGGTAATGTTTTGGGTGCAGATGAACTGGCTTGGTTATTTGCATATTGATACGATTTTTCAATATAATCCTCATGCCTCATTAACTTATCATTGATAACTAAAGGACTAGGATGTCCTTTACTCTATAAAATGCCAAATTTTTCCATAAATTCGTCTATGTCTTCTTGCATGTTTTGACATTTTCTTTCTAGGTTCTACATTAGAGACATTTTGGTTAAGACTTTCTTGATTTCTAGGATGGTTCCGGTTCTATCCTCTATATTCAGCTGTTACAATTGGTGTCTATTTCTGCTATTTAGAAAGTTTATTAACCTGATATATTCTTCCGGTTTTCCTCCTAGCTCTTCTTTGGATTTTTGAATTTCATGAAGAGCAACTTTCACTAGGTCAATCTGTTCAAAAATGATTTGTATTGATGACCAAACATCATCGATTGATTGAGTGATGTTGGTCCATAATATTTTACTAACATCTGTTAAAGGCTTTTCAAAGGTGAGATCCTTCTCTAGTGTTTTTACCGATTGAGTCAAACCTTTATTTTTCCTCACTTCTTCAGCAAAATTAATCTTTGACACATCATACTTCTATTCCAAGGTAATGAATTTCTCCTTTACCTTTTGGAGTTCGACTTGGAGCTTCATCTCCTCCATGGACTTGATTAATTCTTCTGTGCTTTGATTGGAAGTTCCTACCTATGTTATACCTGTACTTGTTCCTGTAATAGTTTTAGATGTGGCCAAAGGGACATTTGTGCTAGAGTACTTGCCAATGTTGAAGGGACTATTGTAGAAACCACTGGTACTACATTTTGAAGCTAAGAGGTCAACTCACTCTTGTTTTGTAGTGTCTTTCTAATTCCTGCTTTGTCTCCCTTAATTGTTCATTTAGCTTGAGGACTAAGTCCATAAGCTCTTCTTCATTCTTCCTTTCAATTACTTCTGCAATCTGGGGATGCATAAGTGGTGGCAACTTTAACTGTTTTCTCAAGGCAACTATATCTTAATTTTTCTTCTTTATTAGGTCTTTTGCAGTTTTAACATCCTTTGAGTTATGACCCAATCCAATAATCAATTCCTCCAATAATTTGATTATGTTGTCTTTTTCCTATGAGGAGGCTCTTTCTATCTGTAATTGAGCAGTGGTGTTTTTCAATGAATTCTCCAATTTGTGTGCCATCATGGCCTTGCTTGTCAATGTTGAATAAACCATTTCCCTATCCGCTTATGCAATTCTATTTGACCTATGGGGTGAACATCTTTGGCCAAGAGCTCAAAATTAGTTTTTAGGTAGTCTCCAAGTGATTGGGGCTACTGTACTTTAGGCTTTAAAAAGCTCATCTACATTTTGCCTTCCTTGATGTCATAAGCTGAAATCAACCTGGTTTGATTGGTACGAGCCATATTAAAATATTGAGTGTATGCTTGGGATTTTAGTTGTTCATTTTTGGCCTTTATTTCCTTGAATTCTTCTTTGATATCTAAGGTCTTATTAGATGAAGACCTAAAAGATGATACTTTAGCACTTTGTTGTCGTTCAAGTTCTTTCCTTTATGAAATAGAAGGTGTCCCACCTACTGGGAATGTGTATTAACTGTCTCCACCTTCTTTTCACAAACTCCTTGTTGTTTCTTCAACAAATTCTTCTTCTGAATGTGGATTTAGCCTATGCCTCTTAGCACAGGTTGGTCTAAAGGACCACTGGTAGGGGTAGCTACTTCCCTGTCTCCTTTTAAACTATTTTCCTCATTCAGAGGAGTCTACAAAACTAGGGCATCTTGCATGATAACTTGAGTTGGATGGGTCTGTGTTTGATACTTTTCTTCAGGGATTTTAGGCTACTTTGACATGCTTGATTACCCTGATGCTGGAGTGCTAGTTCCTTGTTCTTTTCCCTGTGGTGGTTTTGCAAGGGGTGCACTAGTTTCCTGGGAGTGTCTTTGAGAAGTATCTGTTGTAGAGACACTAGTTCCTGGTGTTGGCTTCTAAGAAGTCCCAACTAGTACCCGTTCAAAAGAGTCCAGGTCAAGTCTCTTTTCTAGGTCTTTCATCACATTATCTACATTGTCTTGATCATTATCCATCTCAACAAGAGTGCCTTCCCTCCATTCATTCATATTATCATATTTCTCTATTTCAACGATTCGGTGATGAAAATATGGTGATAACTTATTTTTCATTCTCCTATCACAAATGAAACTGTGTGGGTCATATCTCCAACCAAAAATTTTATTTAATCTCATGTGTTCTAGGATTTCTTCTGCCACTTCGCCTGCTTCTATATTGTTGCATACAAATGGGCCTAGGTGATCCTTAATTCTCAACTGTGCTTTCTTCTTGTCCCTGGTAAAGTGAATCTGATCTTAGTTTATCATTTGTCTATAATACTCCAATGCAAACAACCTCATATGAACATATTTTGGTAGTTTGAATGGAGGAAGATCACAACCATATATCCTAATCTCTATGTGATTCTAGTACAAGTACTAGTCACCTACCTTGTACTGTTTGGATAGCTAAAGGGTTCTTTTGATTTCATTACTAATCCTAGAAGGAGGGCTTCCTATCAGCATGGTGGTCACTGGGTGGACAAACCGGTCAATGAACTCATTGTATGAATAAGGAAAAGAAAATGCATGGTGGATGATAGAAGTCCAAAAAACGACTAATCTTGGATTACCCTTTGTATCAAGTTTATTTACAGAAAATGGGAACTTGTCAGATTGATAGTAGAGGATAAGGTGATAGATGAATGTGGAATACTTGAATACTTTTTCATTTTCCAATCTCATGACCTGGTTATGGATTTTTTCAGCAATAAATGCAGCATAGTTGTACTTGACAGCAGGAGGCTAACTAGGGGTAAAAATAGACATTGAAACTAGTGTCATTTCATCCACATACTCACTAGTATTGAATCCAATGACTGTAGCTATCATATAAATTATACTTTTGTCTGCCTCTGTGAAGAAAATTGACAAATAAGGAGGGGGATTTTTGGGTTGATGCTGCTTATTTATGAAAGTTTAGCAAAGGGGATTGAGTTCAAATTGGGAAAACTTGGATGATTTCTCTCTCAAATCTCTAAGGGATATGGGGGTGAGGACTTGACTAGGTTGAAACTGGAGCATCTCATTGATTGAGTCTACAGTAATTGTGAAGAGGACAGTTTGATTTTGGGACATTACTGCTCTGATATTGGGATCATAATTGGCATGACACTGATGGATAATTTCAGGGAAAATGTGCACAGAGGGGAGAAAGTACACTGGGAGGTTTGATTCCCAAAGTCCCATGGTATCATAGGCATTTAGATAATTGTCTTAGCATTGGAAAAATACTTCCAGGTGGTCTTCACTAGTAACCAGGTCTTTTATTTGAAAATATTTATCTACCAGGGGCAAATAATCCAAATCATGGCGACGGGCAGTGATAGGTGCTATGTTGAGGGCTACGGGGGTTTCCATTCTCATTCTTGTGGATGCAGGTAGGAAATTGGGGTTTTATGTGAAATTGGTGCAACGAAGGGTCTTGGAAAACTTGAAATGTGAATGTAGCGACTAAATTTTGTGAAATTTGGGTATTTTCTAATTAATTGTAGAGAAAGCAAGTATTTACAGGGTTCTTGGACAGAAACTGGTAAATACCTATTTTTAGTGATGAGCAATGCAGTACAAGCTCACTGGGTGCGAATCGCGGACATGGAGTGGCGTCGGGTACAAGTTTGAGGGTGGTTAACGACTGGGTGCACAATTTGGTTGATTTTCAACGTTCAAGTTGTTGTATGCATGCATTCATAGAATAGGACAAAAATGATTAACTTTGTTTTTTTATGCAAAGTCAACATTTGGCGGGTTCAGAATTTAGACAGGTGGCATTTGCGGGAGAATGATTTGATGTTTTGTCAGTAGCGGGAGGCGGTAAGTGGTTTTCAACTCATCACTAATGTTGGGGAAGTGGTATTTAGGCTAGACTGAGTGATTCCATATGATGAGCGACATGTGGCGATGGCACTGTTCAAAAAAACACTCGCCATCACCTACTAAATTTCGGTCACAGAGGGCCATGTGATATGCATGACAACTGTAGGATATGAGGGGCTTGATCGGACAGCTATTGGGGAGGTGAGGTGGCGGAAGTTTAATGGAGGGTGGGCTCGACATAATTAAAGGTTTATAATTACATCGAGGGCGATTTGATTGGTCCAAAAAGTTATTAATTAACGATGGGGGTTAATTAATCCTTATATTAACATGGTGGGGTTGGTGTTCTTAACTAGTTACAGTTTAACTAATTAATCCCAATTATCGGTGTTATAATGGTTATTTTGCAACCAAGGGCGAGATATATAAAACTTGGGGATTTTTCATATTTATAATAATACGAGAATGGGTAATGTTGCATTATATAGGGGAGTTACGTAATAATATGAATTAGTGGTTAATATGACTTTGTGAAATGCACGCTAAGTTAAAAACATTTTCATCATACTTATTTAAAACTTAGGCTAAGCGAATATGAAAGTTTATATGGAGTGTGTTCTATTTTCCCTAAGTAAAATAGAATTTTTACTTAGGAAAAGATTTATTAGGGAAATGAATAACTTATGCATGGGGGTGAATATCGCTGAAGGAGCTCAAATACTTAGATGTTACAAATTATTGGGCTGAGGGTCCGGTCCCTCCAAAAGTTAGATAAATGCTCTGAGCCCCTCTAACTTGATAGATACCTTGGCACTTAGGGGAAATTAGTGAAAATTTAGGGGAAATGAGCAGGGAAGTTAATTATTTTTTACTTTGCTTGCTTGATGTGCCTTTCATGTAATAAATGCCTTTGCTTTGTAATGAAAGTGAAAGATGTACATATTTAGACTTATCATTCACCACATATTATTCTACAACCATCACCTACTTACTCTACCTACTTTAACGTAGAATTTTCACTTCTTTATTAGGGTGCACTTAAACTGGAAAACCCTTATCAAACTTTCTTTTCTTTTACATGGTGATGCCTATCTAAGTCTACACTTATTACATCCAATGGCCCAAATTAAACTAATGGGCTCCTTTTTTCACTCTACATATCTACTTATCTACCAAGATTAAACTGTTTGGTCTAATCTTTATTCTCTACTTCTATAACATGAAATTGAAATATGAACTAGTCAAGTTTAAACAATTTGGCCACTCATGCATTGTGGCATAGGTGACAAGCTGCACACAATTTTTACTCTGCAAAAGTAAAAAGGTAGTGGCATTTATACTTGCACACTTTCCTGGTATTTTCTTTTTGTTGGGATTCATTTTCTTTCATTTTCTGACCGTTTTTTTATTATTTTCACCCTTTGATTTTCTTTCACGGTATACCCTCTTTACATTTTTTAATTTTTTTGATTTTTTACAAATATGGAAAACCTTTTCAATAAGTAAAGGTATGAACATATTACAAAGCTAAATCAATTCAATCATGATATATGACACCTATTGGTATAGGGGCATAACAGTGGCTCCACTTGGGGATGGCTTTCCATGGTGGAATGTCAAGAATAGTAGATCAGTGGCCTCTTAATGTCTTTAACTGTGCTCTACAATCTTCTTTTCCTTGCTTCTTTATTGTATGTATGAGAGTGATACTTCTGAAGCTTAGGGCCTTCTCTTTGGGCTTCAACTCCAAAATATTATTGTCCAATTAACAAGATGACATTACAAAGGATATAATATGTACAGTGAAGAACATGGTAGCATCAGTAAGTAGGATCAAAGTAATATTTTTAACATCCAACCATTGACTGGTCCTTCTTCAGCTTCTGTACCATCTAACTCTTTAATAAAATATGCGTTGTTTCCTTTGAAAGCATAGATGATGTATGGTCTTGTCCATAAGAAGTCAAACTTCCCATATTTCCCCTTATCCTCTCTTTTGGAATCCCATATTAACACTTTATCTCCAAGGTAGAAATCTTTTGCCTTGGTTCTTCTGTCAAATATCTTCTTAAGTTTCTCCTCCACCACTTGGGATCTTTGGTACACCTCCTCCCTGGTCTACTGCAAATTGATAGTCTGGTTTATGCTTCTTTGAATATCATTAGGTTCCACTTGAGCTTCTTGAAGTATTTTCATGACAAGAACTCCTAATGATGAAGGAAACACAACCTCCATGCAATATACTAACTCATAAGGATTGGTTCCAATGGATTTTTTAGTTGGAAGCCTGTCTTCCCACAAAGCATTTATCAATTTTTTGTTCCAAGTTTTCTTGTTTTCTCCCAACATTTATTTGATGATATTAATCAGACTCTTGTTAGAAGATTCAACCAATCCATTCCCTTGAGGGTAGTAGGCTGTGGAATGGACCAATGTAATTGTTAGGATATTCCGACACATAGGAAATAGTTAAGTTCAACTTGGTCTAGTATAGAGTTACGTATAGAGTTAGGTAAAGTGTGTTTCTTTACCGTTGTACATTTTGTAACTTACAATCCGACGGTCACGATATGTAGTGATCCGACGGTTCATTCTCTCCTCGGTATTACCGACACTTGATCCGTGGCTTGACACCCGATTGGTCCATGAATTCTATTTAAAGCGCATGGAGGGTCATTTGTAGGTTAACCGTGCATGAGAGAAGCTTATGTAAATTTTCATTCTTTTATTAATAAATTGCCTGTAGTAGCCACGTTGGCGCAGGCCGTGGACTGTTTCCCTCTCTGAGGGTTTTAACCACGTCAAAATACTGGTGTATTGATCTGTGATCTGTTTGTGAGCGGTGTCCTTTTGGTGTTCTGTCTGAGGAACTTACCCTGTAAATTCCTACATGGTATCAGAGCTATTTGAGGGCCGCGTCCGTTGGTGATCCAAATCTGAAGCAGGTAGAACTGCATGCGGCTGTCGTTTCCTAGATCTACTGTTTCTGACTGCTTTCGGGCCGAGAGGACTGCTCTGTTGTGTTCGGAGCATCTGTTCCAGTGAGGAACCCTTTCGTTTCACACGAAAAGGTTTCCGGTAGCCCTATCTGCGTCATTTTTAAGATCTGGAGGTATACAGTCTTTATTTGCAGTTTACTGTTATTTTCTCTCTGCTTATTTCGGTTTCG
>APFE031203864.1:0-95157 GCA_000404065.3 Pinus taeda | reverse complement strand
CTCTTTTGGGATGCATGAACCACTTTGGAGTGAACAATCCACGTCAAAATTCCTTCTAGAAACCTCTAGAATTAACCCAAAGTGAGTTTTTTAAGATAAAAATTGCGCCTTTTGATTTTCACAGGGGTACGCACCGTCCCCTTTACATATAGAGCGTATGAGTACGCAGGTATTCTGAACAAAAGGTGCGGGCCCGCAGGAAAAAGTGAGAGAAAGTGCGAAACCAGAGTTACATTGCTTTTTTGATGTCTTTCTCTCATTTCCAAAGCTTGTTTTCAAGAGCTGAGGTCTGAGACTTGCTTAGGAGGCTGGTATAGGTGGTGATAGACCCATATCGACTGCAAATAATCAAGGTGATGATATTTTTGTATAACAAAAGTATTCATCAAAGGGTTGGCTTTCAAGGTAAATCCACCTGAAAATACAGGATGAAGATCTGAAGGTGGGTCGAGGACTAACAGAACTTTCTTGTCTCCTAAGAATTATGGGGATCAGATTGGGGTTCTCAAACACTTGTGGTGGATTAGGATTAGGATTAGCTCTAGTTTAATGAGTCCTTTCTGAAGCTAGGTTTTTGGGTTTTGTTTTTGGTTTTCTTAACTGATATTAAACAAACAACTTTTATGATTTCTTTAAGGTGCTTTAGATTTAGGGTTTAAACTTTCTTAAAGATTTGTTTTGACTAACGATTTGGTTTCCCTTGTGGAGTTGCCACTATGTTATCACTCATATTTTCCTTGAAGTTGTTAGAAGAAGGAAAGGGGTCCAAGGTAACCACAAACCAACTTTTAAGTACAAAATCTACCCAATCTGTACTTAGAGAGGGCTCTCTCTTTAAGATTTAGCTTTGTTTATGGGATATTAGGCTAGTTATGAAAGCTTGGGGGGTTTTGATTTTGTTTGGTGGTGGAATTCAGAAGTAGATGGATAGAACAAAATATCTCAGGCTATTGGGCTATGGAGTTAAATGAAGATGGCTTAACTGGATCAGGTTGATTCAACAAAGGAGGGCTTCACAGGGAAAGATAGCTAAACAAGAGACAAATGGTAACTTGAAAGGATGAGATGGTTTTGAAAGAGAGGAATGGCAGTTAAGAATCCTTCAACAAAGTTTCAAAATGAGGGGAAATGGGTGATCATTAACAAAAAGAAATTAAGAATTTCTTGTTAAATGACCATAATGGTAATCTAAAAAGTAGGGAGCAATTAAGAATTACCTACCTATGATAGCTTAGAAGAAAACATAAGGAATATAAACGATTTTAAAGACAGAATGTAGTAAGCACTTTCTGAAATATACTTTTTCATTTATAATTCAGATATGAAGTACATATGAATATTTAAACCAGAAAATACTAAAAACATAAGATATAGAATACTTATTTGTCCATTGTTTGATACATGAATCCTGTAAAAGTCCTTTTCTTTATTACTTCTTCCAACCAGCTATACAATAGTTGTTCAACAACACTTCTATTCCAAAATAATGAGTCTATGCAAATGTCTAGGAGCCCACACTAAGTACTTCGAATGAGGAAGTACTTATACAAAAATTTACAACAAAATATCTCCTAACTAAGGGAGATGTATTCTAAGAATACTAAATATATTTTATATAAAAGTAGAGACAAATGGTCTTGAAGAAAGAAACTGAAAGTGAACTACTGGCTTGTTGTCCCTGTTTTTGTTGAATGAGATGGAGGTGGGCCCTATGATTGAGCTTCACGTTGTCTTGCTCATAATTTTTTGCTAGCTGATTTCTTTTGGCTTTTTAGTGATACTCTTTACCTGCTTTATCATCATTCACCCTCTTTTACCAAAGTTGACTACGGTAAATACCTCAATTTACTTTTTACCAAGGTAAATTATAAGATGTCTGTCATTTCTGTCCACCAATCATCCCTTGGTATCCTGTTCCTTGTTAGATTTCTGTATATTTCATCAACCACTGTGTATTTTACAAAATTTGGGTGTATAGGAAACAAGTGTTTCAATTCATCCTCAACATAAAAGAAGTTCTCCAAGCTATCATAGAGAACTCTACCTGTAGGTAATGGGTGCAGATGAACTAGTAGATTAATTGGCTTGGTTATTTGTGTATTGATACAGTTTGTCAATATAATCCTCATGCCTCATTAACTTATCATTGATAACTAAAGGACTAGGAAGTCCTTTACTCTATAAAATGCCAAATTTTTCCATAAGTTCATCTATGTATTCTTGCATGTTCTGAGATTTTCTTTCTAGGTTCTGCATTAGATACCTTTTGGTTAAGACTTTCTTGATTTCTAGGATGGTTCTAGTTATATCCTCAATATTCAGTTGTTCCAATTGGTGTATGTTTCTACTATTAAGAAAGTTTATTAACCTGATAGCTTCTTCCGGTTTTCCTCCCAGCTCTTCCTTGGTTTTTTGAATTTCTTGAAGAGAAACTTTCACTAGGTCAATCTGTTCAAAAATGATTTGTATTGATGACTAAACATCATTGATTGATTGAGTGATGTTGGTTCATAATATTTTCCTAATATCGATTGAAGGCTTTTCAAAGGTGAGATCCTTCTCTAGTGTTTTTACCTGTTGAGTCAAGCCTTTATTTTTCCTCACGTTTTCAGCAAAATTAATCTTTGACACATCATACTTCTGTTCCAAGGTAATGAATTTCTCCTTTACCTTTGGATTTCAGTGACTTGGAGCTTGATCTCCTCCATGGACTTGATTAATTCTTCTATGCTTTGACTAGAAGCTCCTACCTATGTTGTACATGTACTTGTTCCTGTAATAGTTTCAATTGTGGCCAAAGGGACATCTGGTGCTAGAGAAGTTGCCAATGTTGAAGGGACTATTATGGAAACCATTGGTACTACATTTTGAGGCTGAGAGGTCGACTCACTCTACCTGTTTCGTAGTGTTTTTTCTAATTCCTGCTCTGTCTCCCTTAATTTTTAATTTAGCTTGAGGACTATGTCCATAAGCTCTTCTTCATTCTTCTTTTCAATTAGTTCTACAGTCTGGGGATGCATAAGTGGTGGCAACTTAAACTATTTTCTCAAGGCAGCTATATCTTCATTTTTCTTCTTTATTATGGCCTCTACAGATTTAACATCCTTTTGCTTGTGAGGAGGCTCTTTTTAACTGTAATTGAGCATTGGTGTTGTTCAATGAATTCTCCAATCTATGTGCCATCATGGCCTTGCTTGTCAATGTTGAAGAAACCATTTCCGCTGTCTACTTACGCATTTCTATTTGATTTATGGGGTGAATATCTTTGGCCAAGACCTCAAAATCAATTTTGATGTAGTCTGTAAGTGATTGGGGCTACTGTACCTTAGGCTTTAAGAAGCTCATCTGCATTTTGCCTTCCTTGATGTCATAAGCTGACATCAACCTAGTTTGATTGGTAGGAGCCATGTTCAAATATTGAGTGTAAGCTTAGGCCTTTAAATGTTCATTATTGACCTTTATTTCCTTGAATGTTTCTTTTATATCTAAGGTCTTATTAGATGAGGACCTGAAAGATGATACTTCAGCACTCTGCTGTCGTTCAAGTTCTTGCCTTTGTGAACTAGAAGGTTTCCCACCTATTGGGAATGTGTGCCGACTGTCTCCACCTTCTTTCCCTAAAATCCCTATTGTTTCTTCAATAAATTCTTCTTCTAAATGTGGATTTAGCCTATGCCTCTTAGCACCAGGCTGGTCTAAAGGACCACTCGCAAGGGTAGCTACTTCCTTGTCTCTTTTTAAACTCTTTTCCTCATTCAAAGGAGTTTGCAAAACTGGGGGATCTCCCATGATAACTTGAGTTGGATGGGTTTTTGTTTGAGCCTTTTCTTCATGGATTTTAGGCTTCTTTGACATGCTTGATTGCCTTGATGCTAGAGTGTTGGTTCCTTCTTCTTTTCCCTATGGTGGTTCTGCAAGGGATGCACTAGTTTCTTGGGAGTGCCTTTGAGAAGTATTTGTCATAGAGGCACTAGTTCCTAGTGTTGGCTTTTGAGAAGTCCCAACTGGTACCTATTCAAAAGAGTCTAGGTCAACTCTCTTTTCTAGGTCTTTCATCACATTATCTACGTTGACCTAATCACTATCCATCTCAACAAGAGTTCCTTTCCTCCATTCATTCATATTAGAATATTTCTCTATTTCAGGGATTCGGTGATGAAAATATGATGATAACTTATTTTTCATTCTCTTATCACAAATGAAACTATGTGGGTCATATCTCCAACCAAAACTTTTATTTAATCTCATGTGTTCTAGAATTTCTTCTACCGCTTTTCTTGCTTCTCTATTGTTGCAGACAAATGGGCCTAGGTGATCCTTGATTCTCAACTGTGCTTTCTTCTTGGGCCTGGTGAAGTGAATCTGATCTAAGTTTATCATTTGTCTATAATACTCTATTGCAAACAACCTCATAGGAACATATTTTGGTAGTTTGAATGGAGGAAGCTCACAACCATATATCGTGATATTTGTGTGATTCTGGTACAAGTACCAGTCACATACCTTGTACTGTTTGGATAGCTGAAGGATTCTTTTGATTTCATCACTAATCCTAGGAGGAGGGCTTCTTGTCAGCATGGTGGTCACTGGGTGGACAAACTGGTCAATGAACTCAATGTATGAATAAGGACAAGCAAATGAATGGTAGAAGATATAAGTCCAAAAAATAAGTGATCTTGGATTACCCTTTGTATCAAGTTTATTTACAGAAAATGGGAACTTGTCAGACTGATAGTAGAGGATAAGGTGATAGATGAATGTGGAATACTTGAATAAGTTTTCATTTTCCAGCCTCATGAATTGGTCATGGATTTTTTTCAGCAATAAATATAGCATAGTTGTACTTGACAGTAAGAGGCTGATCAGGGATAAAAATGGACATTAAAACTAGGGTCATTTCATCCACATATTCACTAGTATTGAATCCCATGACTGTAGCTATCATATCAACTATAGTTTTGCCTATCTCTGTGAAGAAAACTGACAAATAAGGAGGGGGATTTTTGGGTTGATGTTGCTTATTTATGAAAGTTTGGCAAAGGCGACTGAGTTCAGACTGGGAAAATTTGGATGATTTATCTAGAAAATCTCCAAGGGAAATGGGGGTGAGGGCTTGATTAGGCTGACACTAGAGCATCTCATTGATTGAGTCTGTAGTAATTGTGAAGAGGATAGTTTGATTTGGGGACATTACTGCTCTGAGATTGGGATCATAATTGGCATGACACTAATGGATAATGTCAGGGAAAATATGCACAGAGGGGAGAAAGTACATTGGGAAGTTTGACTACCAAAGTCCCATGGTATCATAGCTATTTAGATAATTGTCTCAACATTGGCAAAATACTTTCAGGTGGTATTTATCAGTAACCAGGTCTTTTACTTGAAAATCTTTATCTACTAGGGACAGATAATCCAAATCATGGTGAGGGGTAGTGATAGGTGTTATGTTAAGGGCTACGGGGGTTCCCATTCTAGTTCGTGTGGACTCAGGTAGGAAATTGGGATTTTTATGTGAAATTGGTGCAACGGAGGGTCTTGGGACACTTGAAATGTGAATGTAGCGACTGAATTTTGGTGAAATTTGGGTATTTTCCAATTAATTACAGAGAAAGCAAGGATTTATAGGGTTCTTGGATAGAAATAGGTAAATACCTGTTTTTAGTGATGAGCAATGGAGTACAAGCTCACTGGTGTGAATGGCAGACATGGAGCAGCGTCAACTGCAAGTTTGAGGGTGGTTGACGGCTGGGTGCATGAGCTAGTTGATTTTCAATGTTCAGGTTGTTGCATGAATGTGTTCATAGAATAGGACAAAAACGATTAACTTTGTTTTTTTATGCAAAGTCAACTTTTGGTGGGTTCGGGATTTGGAAAGGTGGCATTAGCGAGAGAATTATTTGATGTTTTGTCGGTAGTGAGAGGCAGTCAGTAGCTTTCATCGCACTGCTAATGGAGGGGAGGCAGTATTTAGGTTAGACTGAGCGATTCCATATGATGAGTGACGTGTGGCGATGGCATTGTTCAGAAAACCGCTTTCCATCGCACACTAAAGTTCAGTCACAGAGGGCCATGCAATATGCGTGAAAATCGTAGGATCTGAGGGGCTTAATCAGATGGCTATTGAGGAGGTGAGGTGGCAGAAGTTTAATGGAGGGCAGGCCCAACATAACTAAAGGTTTATAATTACATCGAGGGTGATATGATTGGTCGCAAAAGTTATTAATTAATCGTGGGGGTTAATTAATCCTTATATTAACATGGCAGGGTCGGGTTCTTAATTAGTTATATTTTAACTAATTAATCCCAATTATCGGTGTTATAATGGTTATTTTGCAACAAAGGGTGGGATATATAACATTTGGGGTTTTTTCACATTTATAATAATACAAGAATGGGTAATGTTGCTTTATATAGGGGAATTACATAATAATATGAATTAGTGGTTAATATGACTTTGCGAAATGTGCACTAAGTTAAAAACTTTTTGATCATACATATTTAAAACATAAGCTAAGTGAATATGAAGGTTGATATGGAGGGTGTTCTATTTTCCCTAAGTAAAATAGAATTTTTACTTAGGAAAAGATTTATTAGGGAAATGAATAACTTATGCAGGGGGGTGAATATTGATGAATGGGCTCAAGCACTTAGACATTAAAAATTATTGGGCCAGGGGTCCAGCCCCTCCAAAAGTCAGAGAAATGCTCTGAGGCCCTCTAGCTTGATAGATACCTTGGCACTTAGGGGAAACTAGTGAAAATTTAGGGGAAATGAGCAGGGAAGTTAATTATTTTTGACTTCGCTTGCCTGATGTGCCTTCCATGTAATACATGCCTTTGCTTTGTAATAAAAGTGAAAGATTTACATATTTAGACTTATCATTCACCACATATTATTCTACAACTGTCACCTGCTTACCCTACCTACTTTAACCTAGCATTTTCACTTCTTTATTAGGGTGCACTTAAACTGGAAAACCCTTATCAAACTTTTGTTTATTTTACATGGTGATGCCTATCTAAGTCTACACTTATTACATCCAAGGGCCCAGATTAAACTATTGGGCTCCTTTTTCACTCTACCTATCTACTTATCTGCCAAGATTACACTGTTTGGTTAGATCTTTATTCTCTACTTCTATAACATGAAATTGAAATATGAACTAGTCAAGTTTAAACAAGTTAACCATTCATACATTGTGGCATAGGTGACAAGCTGCACACAATTTTTATTCTGCAAAAGTAAAAAGGTAGTGGCATTTATATTTGCACACTTTCCTAGTTTTTCCTTTTTTTGAGGGTTCATTTTTTTTCATTTTTTTACCGTCTTTTTATTCTTTTCACCCTTTGATTTTTCTTTTAGGGTATACCCTCTTTACATTTTTTAAATTTTTTGATTTTTTAAAAATATGGAAAACCTTTGCAATAAGTAAAGGTATGAACATATTACAAAGCTAAATCAAGTCAATCATGATATATGACACTTATTGGTATAGGGTCATAATAGTGGCTCCACTTGGGGATGGCTTCCCACGGTGGAATGTCAAGAACAGTAGATCAATGGCCTCTTAATGACTTTAACTATGCTCTGCAATCTTCTTTTCCTTGCTGCTTTATTGTATGTATGACAGTGATACTTTTGAAGCTTAGGGCCTTCTCTTTGGGCTTCAACTCCAAAATATTACTGTCCAATCAACACTATGACATTACAAAGGATATAATATGTACAGTGAAGAACATGGTAACATCAATAAGTAGGATCAAAGTAATGCTTTAACATCCGACCATTGACTGGTGCTTCCTCAGCTTCTGTACCATCCAACTCTTTAAGAAAATATGCATTGTTTCCTTTGAAAGCATATATGATTTATGGTCTCGTCCATAAGAAGTCAAACTTCCCATGTTTCCCCTTATCCTCTCTTCTGGAATCCCATCTTAACACTTTATCTCCAAGGTAGAAATCTTCTTCCTTGGTTCTTCTGTCAAATATCTTCTTAAGTTTCTCCTGCACCACTTGGGATCTTTGGTACACCTCCTCCCTAGTCTACTGCAAATTGATAGTCTGGTTTATCCTTCTTTGAATATCATTAGGTTCCACTTGAGCTTCTTGAAGTATTTTCATGACAAGAACTCCTAATGATGAAGAAAACACAACCTCCATGCAATATACTAACTCATAAGAACTGGTTCCAATGGATTTTTTGGTTGGAAGCCTGTCTGCCCACAAAGCATTTATCAATTTTTTGTTCCAAGTTTTCTTGTTTTCTCCCAACAGTTATTTGATGATATTAATCAGACTCTTGTTAGAAGATTCAACCAATCCATTCCTTTGAGGGTAGTAGGTTGTGGAATGGACCAGTGTAATGTGATACTTGTTATAGAAACTGAACATCTTCTTTGATTTGAAAGCTGCAACATTATCAGTAATGATTTTAGTGGGGCAACCAAACCTTGACAAAATATTGGTTTCTAGGAAACCTATGATCATAGTGTCATTGGTTTGTCGGGAGGGAATGACCACTATCCATTTAGTAAAATAGTTAGTGGCAGTGAGTATCCATTTATGTTGGCTAGAGGAGGGAGGACAGATTTCTCCAATGAAGTCAAGACCCCATTGTTGAAAAGGTTTCTCGGTGGAAATGGGTTTTAGGGGTAAAGGTAAAAATTTCCTTTTTCCTTCAAAGACTTGAAATTTATGGCAAGATGTTACAAATTTCTTCACATCTGCTTACAAGGTTGGCCAATAAAATCTAGCCCTTAAGATCTTATCTATAGTTGACTTCTAATAGAGATTTCCACCATAGTCTCCTGCATGAAATTCTTGGAGAGCCTTATCAGCTTCATCTTTTAATAAACAATTTAATAAAATTCCTTTATGACTTTTCCAAAAAAGAGTATTATCTAAGATACAAAACTTTGAAGCTTTCATTTTTAAAAACCTACTCTTGGTTCTAGACAACCCTAGAGGATCCTGTAGGTTTTGTAAAACATAAATTACATCAGCATACCAAGCTGAGTCTGAAAAGGCCTCGCTAATTCATGGAGTCATTATCTTCTGCTCGTTGTCTAGTTCATTTATGTCTAGGGCTTGATAATTAGTTTCTGCCTTGAGTTTGGCCAATCCATAACCTTTTATTAGTTTCGTAGGTTTTATCTCTATATGATACTCTAAGATGGTAGTTATCCATTTACCTCGTTTACCATCAATTCCATCCTGAGTTAGGATGTCTTTGAAAACTACACTAGGAACATAAGCTATCACATGAGAATATAATATGTAGATTTTGAAATCCTTTATAGCTTTTACCAGTGCAAAATCTTGCTTCTCCATTATTTTGTATTTTAATGATGCATCTCTAAGTGCTTTACTAAAAAAGGCTCTAGGGTTTTCATATACCTGATCATCCTTTTGTAATAAAACTGTTGCTATGGTGTGTTCCGATGCAAAAGAAAAAATGATGAAGTCTCTATCAAATTGAGGACTTGTGAGGACCGGTGTCTTGGTTAAGGCCATCTTGATTTCTTCAAATGATTGCTTGGCCTCTACTGTTCATTTGATACTTGCATCCTTTTTTAGCATGTAATTTAGTAATCTAATGAGTTCAGCTAAGTTAGAAATGAATCTCTTCAAAAAAATTATCTTCCCTAGGAAAGCTTCAAGTTCTTTAATACTTCTTGGATGAGGTATCTGTAGAATAGATTCGATTCTGGAGGGATCAATTCTAATGCCATCTTTGGAAATGATGTGACCTAAAATTTTACCTTCCTCTAGACTGAACAAGGACTTCTTTGGATTCAAAAAAATCCCATATTTTCTGCATTTTAAAAAGACATGTCTGGGATGGTCCAAAAGTTGTTGATCTGATTTAGAAAAAACAGTTAGATCATTCAGATATATAACAAGAAAATCATGGAATTTATTTGGCAAAAGCAATGTCCATTGCTCTTTGGAAAGTTTCTCCTACATTTTTTAATCCAAATGGCATTTTGATGTACATAAAAGTGCCCCATGGTGTTGTAAAAGAAGTTTTCTCTTGGTCGTCAAGATGAACCAAGATTTGGTTATATCCTAAAAACCCATCCAAAAGTGAAATTCTAGAAGAACCCACTACCCTTTGCAAAATATGATCCATTTTGGGCAAAGGATAGTTATCTTTAAGAGAGACCTTATTCACATTTCTCAGATTAACACATAACCTTATTTCCCTAGTGTTCTTCCTAGTGGGTCCTAAGTTATACACCCACTCTGAAAATCTAATAGGGGCAATAATCCCTACATCATACATACATTTGATTTGTTTTTCAATTGATGGTAATAGCATAGGGTTAATTATTCTGAGCTTTTGTTTAAAGGGCTTTTGATTTTCTTTCAGAGGTATAGTATGTTGAATAATAGAGGTGTCATAGGATTTCAAATCTTCATAACTCCAAGTAAAGACATCCTAGAATTCTCTCATAAGTTCAACATAATTTTACTTCTGGTTAAGAGGTAAAGATTTCAACAATTTTATCATTTTTGGATTGTCCCATGTTCCTAAGTTGTACTCTTCAATATCTGCTTTTAATTCTTCCATTTTAGGTTTCTTGGGAATGCCATTGGAATCAAATAGATCTTCTAGAGGAGTCAATCCTTTAGGTAGATGATTGTCCTTTAGGTTGATAACCTTTGTTTCTTCTTCAATTATTTCATCTAGGTCCATTTGTTTCAGGTTTTGAATCTCTTTTTGTCTGAATTTTGTGGGATGAAGCATATTTATTGAACTTTCCTCTGAAATATTGATTTCTACCTCATCTATTGGATTAGAATAAATGACTGTATCAACATCTACGTTATTGTTAGAAAAATATTCATCTAAAGTTAGAAAGTTATTGATCTGCTCATCACTATCAAAAACCTGCCAGTCCTTTAGATTATCAGGGATGGATAGTCTATGCCTAATTTCAATAGTAAACTGATTATTATGTTGAAAAGGTAATTTGCAGGTGTTGGCAAAGATGGCCAGACTATGGGCTTGCAAGTTGTGTTTTCTAGGGATTGTAGCAAGCTGAGTTTCCAAAAAGGTGTTGAGAATTTCTTTGACTATTCATCTATGATATTCTAATCTAGGATCCCTAGTAAAATATTTTCCTTTAATATGTTTGATTATCAGTTTTGAATCTCCTGTGATAGACACTCTGATTGCTCCTAATCTTGTAACAAGTTTAATACCTAAAAAGAGAGCCTCATATTCTGCCATATCATTCGTGCATCTGAAATTTAATCTGTAGGCATGGCCTTCAGCATGATAATTTTCTAAATTGTACACCCAAACTCCTACTCCTACGCCCAGTGTATTGACTGAGCCATCAAATTCTAAATGCCAAAGGATTCCATGTTCATAATTGGTGTTTGGAGTAGTAGGAATTTGTTTAACAGTGGGATCTGGTTTTTCATTCTCATCTGATTTTTCTTTGTTATCTGATATTTTCTGAATATGAACACTTGATTTTTATTTTTTAATTTCTTTTGGTTCTACTGCTAAAACTTCTAAAGTATTGGAATGGTTAGTTTCTACATTGTAAAGAATGAATGAGTCCATATCAGAGTGTACTAAGTAGATGGGGAAATTTTGGGGTCTTTCCTGACTACTTACTACATATTTCATCAATGTTTCTCTACATAGTTTCTTTGGTTGTCCAAAAACAGATATAGTAGCATATGACATATCCAATTGAATAGATCCTTGGAGTTTAGCACCTAAGGATCTAGATAATAACATGTCATATTTAGGTGGTATATCTGCTACCAATATATCCGTTAAAATTGTTTTTTCAGGGTATTGAACCAATGAGACGCACAAGTCTTTTATCAATCCTAAACATCTCACCTAACTAGAATCAAAAGAAAAGATATCTTTGTATGGTCTAGTGATGTCTAGATCTAGATTTTCCATTATAGGCTTCGACATGAAATTGTGAGATGCCCTAGAGTCAAACATGGCATTGTGAAGAATTTTATCATGTATGTTTAAGCTCACATAGAAGGGAGGAATTCCTCCTTCCAATGGTTTTCCATTCACTTCTGGGCCAAAGATTAATTCGAGTTGGTCATCAAAAAGATTAATTGATTCTTTAGTTCCAGTAACATTCAGTGATCTATTGATTTGAGTTCGGTAGGCCTCATGTTTAGCTAATTCAGATAATGGGACAAATTTTTTTAGCTTACCTACTTCAGTTTCTAGATTAAACGGTTTTTCTATTTGGGACTTTAGATTTCAAACAATAGTATTCTCTCTGTTTTCAATGTTTTCTGTGTTTTTCTCCTTTTCAGGAGTGGAATCATGATTTGTTGATTCTCCTAGATCAACCTCTGGAGGTTCTTCCATATTTCCTTTGGGAGGAAGGGAAGTGGAGGGTTGTTTGTTGCTTGGTTGGTTATCAGAGATATTTTTAATTATGGGGTTAGAAGGATTAGTATTTGATCTAGAAAGAATATGTACAGGTGTGGTCACTATCTTACCTCTTGTGGGCTGATTTGGAACCTTTTGTTTGTTTGTTTCAGGAACATCAATTCTCCTACTTCTTAAGTTGTATTGCTTATGCACCTCAAAAATGGTTGTGTCATATCCTTCTCTAAAGTCGAATGATTCACCTGATTGATTTTGGAACTGTTTAAGAATGTGGGCCTCTTTATCTTCTTGGGTCAATAAAACTTCTCTTTCATTACTGAGCCCCATCAAATTGATTTGAGTATCTTCTTCTGGACCTTCACAGCTGGAAGCTTCTGAATAATTCTCCTAGAAAGGGGGTCTAATGTTTTGGTCAAGACCACTCTTTCCAATGTTCGGGTTTTGATTTTTCCTGAAATTAGGATTTCTCCCTATGTTGGTTTGCTAACCATCCCAAGGAGCTTTCCTTTCAATGGTCTCTACTCTATCTTCTAGTCTATCCATTCCCTTAATTATGGCATATATTTTGTTCAAAGGGTGAGTTTTCTTCCTTTAATGGTATTATCTTTTCACTCATAGCCTTAGCTCTTCTAGATATCAGGTTGGCTTCAACACTGACTGCTATGCTTTGAATATCTTCCAAAGTAGGGGCAACTCGTTCTCTCAGCTAGAAAGCCATGTCAGAATCAAATACATCTGGGAATTTGATTAATGCTAAACAAGGTGGGGGTCTAAGATTTTGAGGGATGGCATTATAGACACTGTTGAATCTAGTACAATAATCCTGCATAGTTTCTTGTGTTCCTATCTTAGGTTTTCGTATTCAGATAGAATCTAAAGAGGGTCTTTCTTTTTCTCCCATCGGTTCAGGAATTGTCTATAGAGAGTTGCTAGTTGTCTATACTATTTGTTGCTAAACCTCTAAACCAAGTTCTAACTTCCCCAGATAAGGTTTGAACAAATATTCTCATTTGTACATCATCAATATCTATTTCATAAATTTCGTAATAATCAGTCATCTTCTCAGTGTGTTGTTGGGTTCTATAGGTACTAGAGCCATCAAAAGTAGTGATCTTACTTTAGTAATCCTAGGGCATGGTACCTAAGTTTGTTGGTAGTACCAGGGGGGTATATCTATTTGCCATTGTTGTAGGTACTGGTGAAACAACAACTAGGGTTGGAATAATAGTGAATTTTTGAGTTGTAGATGGAGAGCTAGAGGGGATGGTATGATTGGAGTGGTTTGAGGTTGAGATGTATAAGGAAAAAATGATGAACTTGCAGAAATAGTAGTGATTACAGAGGGATTACGGGTTCCTTCAATGGTAAGATAAGATTGTGGTGAGTTCTATAAATACCTATCAATTGACAAATTAGTTTCTTAGAGCTCTAATTCTTGGATGAACTCTGGGTCTTGGACTGGGTCAACTAATTCAGAATCAGATGAAGTCCTAAACATAGAGGTTTCAAAGTATTCATGAAAGTGTTGGTTTTCGAGGTAAATCCACCTGACAAGACAGGATGAAGATCTGAAGGTGGGTCGAGGACTAACAGAACTTTCTTGTCTCCTAAGAATTCTGGGGATCAGATTGGGGTTCTCAAACATTTGTCGTGGAATAGGATTAGGATTAGCTCTAGTGTAACGAGTCCTTTCTAAAGCTAGGTTTTTGGGTTTTGTTTATGGTTTTCTTAATTGATATCAAACAAACAACTTCTATGATTTCTTTAAGGTGCTTTAGATTTAGGGTTTAAACTTTCTTAAAGATTTGTTTTAACTGAGGATTTGGTTTCCCTTGTGGAGTTTCCACTATGTTACCACTCAAAATTTCCTTGAAGTTGTTAGAAGAAGGAAAGGGGTCTGAGGTAACCACAAACCAACTTTTAAGTACAAAATCTAGCCAATCTGTACTTAGAGAGGGCTCTCTCTTTAAGATTTAGCTTTGTTTATGGGATATTAAGCTAGTTATGAAAGATTGGGGGGTTTTGATTTTGTTTGGTGGTGGAATTCAGGAGTAGATGTATAGAACAAAATATCTCAGGCTATTGGCTATGGACTCAAATGAAGATGGCTTAACTGGATCAGGTTGATTCAACAGAGGAGGGATTCACAGGGTAAGATAGCTAAACAAGAGATAAATGGTAACTTGAAAGGATGAGATGGTTTTGAAATAGAGGAAGGGAAGTTAAGAATCCTTCAACAAAGTTTCAAAATGAGGGGAAATGGGTGATCATTAACAAAAAGAAATTAAGAATTTCTTGTTAAATGACCATAATGGTAAACTAAGAAGTAGGGAGCAATTAAGAATTACCTACGTATGATAGCTTACAAGAAAACATAAACAATATAAATGATTTTAAAGACAGAATGTAGTAAACACTTTCTTAAATATACTTTTTCATTTATAATTCAGATATGAAACACATGAATATTTAAATCATAAAATAGTAAAAACATAAGGTATAGAATGCTTATTTGTCCATTGTTTGATACATGAATCCTGTAAAAGTCCTTTGCTTTATTACTTCTTCCAGCCAACTATACAATAATTGTTCAACAACACTTCTATTCCAAAATAATGAGTCTATGGAAAGGTCTAAGAGTCCACACTAAGTACTTCGAATGAGGAAGTACTTATACAAAAATTTAAAACAAAATATCTCCTAACTAAGGGAGATATATTCTAAGAATACTAAATATATTTTATATAAAAGTAGAGACAGATGGTCTTCAAGATAGAAACTGAAAGTGAACTACTAGCTTGTTGTCCCTATTTTTGTTGAATGAGCTGGAGGTGGGCCCTATGATTGAGATTCATGTTGTCTTGCTCATAATTTTGTGCTGGCTGATTTCTTTTGGCTTTTTAGTGATACTTTTTACCTGCTTTATCATCATTCACCTTCTCTTACCAAAATTGGCTATGGTAAATACCTCAATTTACTTTCTACCAAGGTAAATTATAAGATGTCTGTCATTTCTGTCCACCAATCATCCCTGGGTATCCTGGTCCTTGTTAGATTTCTGTATATTTCATCAACCTCTGTGTATTTTACAAAATTTGGCTGTATAGGAAACAAGTGTTTTAATTCATGCTCAACATAAAAGAGGTTCTCCAAGCTGTCATAGAGAACTCTTCCTGTAGGTAATGGGTGTAGATGAACTAGCAGATGAACTGGCTTGGTTATTTGCATATTGATACAGTTTGTCAATATAATCCTCATGCCTCGTTAACTTATCATTGATAACTAAAGGACTAGGAAGTCCTTTACTCTGTAAAATGCCAAATTTTTCCATAAATTCATCTATGTATTCTTGCATGTTCTGACATTTTCTTTCCAGGTTCTACATTAGAGACCTTTTGGTTAAGAGTTTCTTGATTTCTAGGATGGTTCTAGTTCTATCCTCAATATTCAGTTGTTCCAATTGGTGTATGTTTCTGCTATTCAAAAAGTTTATTAACCTGATAGCTTCTTCTGGTTTTCCTCCTAGCTCTTCCTTTGTTTTTTGAATTTCTTGAAGAGCAACTTTCACTAGGTCAATCTGTTCAAAAATGATTTGTATTGATGACTAAACATAATTGATTAATTGAGTGATGTTGGTTCATAATATTTTCCTAATATCTGTTGAAGGCTTTTCAAAGGTGAGATCCTTCTCTAGTGTTTTTACCTGTTGAGTCAAGCCTTTATTTTTCCTCACCTTTTCAGCAAAATTAATCTTTGACACATCATACTTCTGTTCCAAGGTAATGAATTTCTCCTTTACCTTTTGGATTTCAGTGACTTGGAGCTTCATCTTCTCCATGTACTTGATTAATTCTTCTATGCTTTAACTAGAAGTTCCTACCTATGTCGTACATGTACTTGTTCATGTAATAGTTTCAGCTGTGGCCAAAGGGACATCTGGTGCTAGAGCAGTTGCCAATGTTGAAGGGACTACTATGGAAACCACTAGTACTACATTTTGAGGCTGAGAGGTCGACTCACTCTGCCTGTTTTGTAGTGTTTTTTCTAATTCCTGCTCTGTCTCCCTTAATTTATCATTTAGCTTGAGGACTATGTCCATAAGCTCTTTTTCATTCTTCTTTTCAATTAGTTCTACAGTCTGGGGATGAATAAGTGGTGGCAACTTTAACTATTTTCTCAAGGTAGCTATATCTTCATTTTTCTTCTTTATTAGGGCCTCTACAACTTTAACATCCTTTTGCCTATGAGGAGGCTCTCTCTAATTGTAATTGAGCATTGGTGTTGTTCAATGAATTCTCCAATGTGTGTGCCATCATGGCCTTGCTTGTCAATGTTGAATAAACCATTTCCCCTGTCTACTTATGCATTCTATTTTATATATGGGGTGAATATCTTTGGCCAAGACCTCAAAATGAATTTTGATGTAGTTTGCAAGTGATTGGGGCTACTGTACCTTAGGCTTTAAAAAGCTCATCTGCATTTTGCCCTCCTTCATGTCATAAGCTGACATCAACCTAGTTTGATTGGTAGGAGCCATGTTCAAATATTGAGTGTAAGCTTGGGCCTTTAAATGTTCATTTTTGGCCTTTATTTCCTTGAATTTTTCTTTGATGTCTAAGGTCTTATTAGATGAAGACCTGAAAGATGATACTTCAGCACTCTGCTGTCATTCAAGTTCTTGCCTTTATGAACTAGAAGGTGTCCCACCTATTGGGAATGTGTTCCGACTGTCTCCACCTTCTTTCCTCAAAATCCTTGTTGTTTCTTCAAGAAATTCTTCTTCTAAATGTGGATTTAGCCTATGCCTCTTAGCACCAGGCTGGTCTAAAGGACCACTGGTAGTGGTAGCTACTTCCTTGTCTCCTTTTAAACTATTTTCCTCATTCAAAGGAGTCTGCAAAACTGGGGGATCTTCCATGTTAACTTGAGTTGGATGGGTTTGTGTTTGAGCCTTTTCTTCAGGGATTTTAGGCTTCTTTGACATGCTGGATTGCCCTGATGCTAGAGTGTTGGTTCCTTGTTCATTTCCCTATGGTGGTTCTGCAAGGGGTGCACTAGTTTCCTGGGAGTTCCTTTGAGAAGTATTTGTTGTAGAGGCACTAGGTCCTGGTGTTGGCTTCTGAGAAGTCCCAACTAGTACCTATTCAAAAGAGTCCAGGTCAAGTCTCTTTTCTAGGTCTTTCATCACATTATCTACATTGACCTAATCACTATCCATCTCAACAAGAGTTCCTTTCCTCCATTCATTCATATTAGCATATTTCTCTATTTCAAGGATTCGGTGATGAAAATATGATGATAACTTATTTTTCATTCTCTTATCACAAATGAAACTATGTGGGTCATATCTCCAACCAAAACTTTTATTTAATCTCATGTGTTCTAGAATTTCTTCTACCGCTTTGCCTGCTTCTCTATTGCTGCAGACAAATGGGCCTAGGTGATCCTTGATTCTCAATTGTGCTTTCTTCTTGGGCCTGGTGAAGTGAATCTGATATAAGTTTATCATTTGTGTATAATACTCCATTGCAAACAACCTCATAGGAACATATTTTGTTAGTTTGAATGGAAGAAGCTCACAACCATATATCATTATATCTATGTGATTCTGGTACAAGTACCAGTCACATACCTTGTACTATTTGGATAGCTAAAGGATTCTTTTGATTTCATCAATAATCCTAGGAGGAGGGCTTCCTGTCAGCATGGTGGTCACTGGGTGGACAAACTGGTCAATGAGCTCATTGTATGAATAAGGACAAGCAAATGCATGGTAGAAGATAGAAGTCCAAAAAATAAGTGATCTTGGATTACCCTTTGTATCAAGTTTATTTACAGAAAATGGGAACTTGTGAGACTGATATTAGAGGATAAGGTGATAGATGAATGTGGAATACTTGAATACGGTTTCATTCTCCATCCTCATGAACTGATCATGGATTTTTTCAGCAATAAATATAGCATAGTTGTACTTGACAGCAAGAGGCTGACCAGGGATAAAAATGGACATTAAAACTAGGGTCATTTTGTGCACATACTCACTAGTTTTGGATCCTATGATTGTAGCTATCATATCAACTATAGTTTTGCCTATCTCTGTGAAGAAAATTGACAAATAAGGAGGGGGATTTTTCGGTTGATGTTGCTTATTTATAATAGTTTGGCAAAGGTGACTGAGTTCAGACTGGGAAAATTTAGATGATTTATCTAGCAAATCTCTAAGGGAAATGGGGGTGAGGGCTTGATTGGGCTGACACTAGAGCATCTCATTGATTGAGTATGTAGTAATTGTGAAGAGGACAGTTTGATTTGGGGACATTACTGCTCTGAGATTGGGATCATAATTGGCATGACACTAATGGATAATATAAAGGAAAATGTGCACAGAGGGGAGAAAGTACATTGGGAGGTTTGATTCCCAAAGTCCCATGGTATCATAGCTATTTAGATAATTCTCTCAGCATTGGAAAAATACTTTCAGGTGGTCTTTATCAGTAACCAGGTCTTTTATTTAAAAATCTTTATCTGCCAAGGACAGATAATCCAAATCATGGTGAGGGGTAGTGATAGGTGCTGTGTTGACGGCTACGAGGGTTCCCATTCTAGTTCTTGTGGATTCAGGTAGGAAATTGTGGTTTTTATGTGGAATTGGTGCAACGGAGGGTTTTGGGACACTTGAAATGTGAATGTAGCAACTGAATTTTGGTGAAATTTGGGTATTTTCCAATTAATTGCAAAGAAAGCAAGAATTTACAGGGTTCTTGGACAGAGACAGGTAAATACCTGTTTTTAGTGATGGGAAATGGAGTACAAGCTCACTGGGTGTGAATGGAAGACATGGAGCAGCGTCAACTGCAATTTTGAGGGTGGTTGAAGGCTAGGTGCACAAGCTGGTTGATTTTCAATCTTCAGGTTGCTGCATGAATGCAATCGTAGAATAGGACGAAAACGATTAACTTTGTTTTTTTATGCAAATTCAAATTTTGGTGGGTTCAGGATTTGGAAAGGTGGCATTAGCGAGAGAATTATTTGATGTTTTGTTGGTAGGGGGAGGTGGTAAGCAGCTTTCATCACACTGCTAATGGAGGGGAGGAAGTATTTAGGCTAGACCGAGTGATTCCATACGATGACCGACGCGTGGCGATGGAACTGTTCAGAAAACCGCTTGCCATCACACACTAAAGTTCAGTCGCAGAGGGCCATACGATATGCGTGAAAATTTTAGGATCTGAGGGGCTTAATTAGATGGCTATCGAGGAGGTGAGGTGGCAGAAGTTTAATGGAGGGCAAGCCCGACATAATTAAAGGTTTATAATTACATCGAGGGTGATGTGATTGGTCGAAAAGGTTATTAATTAATCGTGGGGGTTAATTAATCCTTATATTAACATGGCAGGGTCAGGGTCCTTAATTAGTTCTAGTTTAACTAATTAATCCCAATTATCAGTGTTATAATGGTTATTTTGCAACAAAGGGTGGGATATATAAAATTTGGGGTTTTTTAATATTTATAATAATACGTGAATGGGTAATGTTGCTTTATATAGGGGAATTACACAATAATATGAATTAGTGGTTAATATGACTTTGTGAAATGCACACTAAGTTAACAACATTTTCATCATACATATTTAAAACTTAGGCTAAGTGAATATGAAGATTGATATGGAGGGTGTTCTATTTTCCCTAAGTAAAATAGAATTTTTACTTAGGAAAAGATTTATTGGGGAAATGAATAACTTATGCAGGGGGGTGAATATTGATGAATGGGCTCAAGCACTTAGGCATTACAAATTATTGGGCCGGGGGTCCGGCCCCTCCAAAAGTCAGAGAAATGCTCTGAGGCCCTCTAACTTGATAGATACCTTGGCACTTAAGGGAAATTAGTGAAAATTTAGGGGAAATGAGGAGGGAAGTTAATTATTTTTTACTTTTCTTGCTTGATGTACCTTCATGTAATACATGCCTTTGCTTTGTAATAAAAGTGAAAGATATACATATTTAGAATTGTCATTCGCCACATATTATTCTACAACTGTCATCTACTTACCCTACCTATTTTAACCTAGCATTTTCACTTCTTTATTAGTGTGCACTTAAATTGGCAAACCCTTATCAAACCTTCCTTTATTTTACATTGTGATTCCTATCTAAGTCTACAATTATTACATCCAAGGGCCCAGATTAAACTGTTGGGCTCCTTTTTCACTCTACCTATCTACTTATCTGCCAAGATTAAACTATTTGGTTAGATCTTTATTCTCTACTTCTATAACATGAAATTGAAATATGAACTAGTCAAGTTTAAACATGTTAACCATTCATGCATTGTGGCATAGGTGACAAGCTACACAAAATTTTTATTCTGCAAAAGTAAAAAGGCAGTGGCATTTAGACTTGCACACTTTCCTAGTCTTTTCTTTATTTTGGGTGTCATTTTTTTTCATTTTTTTACTGTCTTTTTATTCTTTTCACCCTTTGATTTTTCTTTTGGGTATACCCTCTTTACATTTTTTAAATTTTTTGATTTTCTCCAAATATGGAAAACCTTTGCAATAAGTAAAGGTATGAACATATTACAAAGCTAAATCAAGTCAATCATGATAGATGACACTTATTGGTATAGGGGCATAAAATGAAGGTAATTTTTGTACGAGGCTAAAACCTACAGTGGGAAAACATGGCTCAACCACAGGTTTAAATTTTGTTGCACATTTGTTGTTCATTTGCTGCACAAAACTGGAATTGAACAATTTGTAGCCTACATGTGCAAAAGACACATTGGATGGGTCCTTCTCCACCTCAGCCACATAATCATCAATGTTCATCAGCCAGCTGTCCCTAAGTGCTACATGTGTGTGTGCCAATCTAGAGTTGTTGTGCAACTCAATTTTTTGTTGTTTCTATTTTTGTTTTGGATCCTAACTATGATTTCTTGATCAAGGATGGGGATAACTTTGAAACCGAATAGATAAGGTCATCAAATGAATAGGATAAAGTTTTTTCTGCTTATTTTTAGATTTGTTTAGTCTTTTTTGCTCACAAAATAGCATGTTATTAAACCTTGTCTGATTCGATCCACTTAGTGTATAAGACATACAAGGTATTTGGTCAATGAGCATGTTCTGTAAAAATTTTATTTCAGGCCACAAGAACTATGAAGAAAGGGTTGGTTGGAATCAAGAAATAGGCCATGAGTGTGTGAAGTACTAATATTGAATAAAGTCTTAGTGCATATTTTGTCATTAATTGTAGAGATTCATGTGATATGTCCCTTTCAAGTTACTGTGTTTCCTCTGTGCAAATACTTAATTTAAATGTCTTATTTCTATCTCGTTCTAATGTTATTGTTGTCTCATTCTAAAGTGTATTGCTTAAGCAGTTCCTAGAATTCACTTTTCAGTGCTGTGGTTGACTATTGATCCTCATACATGATGGAATTCATTCTTTCTCTTTTAACCTTTTTCTTTTAAATATTTGGTCAAAGAGTATGTGACATAATTCATATTTTTCTCTATTGCACTTGATTGAATTTTGTTATGTGATTCTTTATCCTTTTCATTATATTACAATTGATCTCTACTTGAAACACGTACCTACCTTGCCTCTGTCTTTACAAGGAACTCATGTATGCAGCGATGTTATAGGTTTAAGAATTTGAAATATGTTAATTGTTTCATTCCTCCATGGCCTTTTCCTAAATCTCCCAACAATTGTCATCAATTCTAAGCTCCTACCAGATCTGGTCTTTGTAGTCATTGAGTTTCACAATAATTATATTTAGATATTTACTAGTGAGGGAGCCCATTTCGGTTAGAAAATACCAGTTTCTAACCCAGAGAGATATGTGCTTACCCCTGTAAAAATTTCTTTATCGTAAAGGTAACTATAGGGTGCTAACACAATGTAGAAATTCATCATATCTGCCAATGTTCAATTCAAAACAAATATGAAATTTTCAGCCAAATCAATTACACTCTTGGTAATTAAATTTGAAATGGGACATGATTGGACAATACCTAACCTTAATATATAACCTTGCATCATGTCTGATGAATTCCCACACAACTATGTTTCCCACTTATACACAACTTTCACATATGCCAAGTCAAAGAAAAAATTAGAATGTTGTAACTACGCAATACTATTTAAAATCATTAAATAAACAATATAAAACTTGAATCAATCAAATTGGTGAATAAATGAATCATGGGTATGCATTTTAGTGAAGTAAGGAAATTTTGGTATGCTTCATAAAAATGCATGCCCAACCTTGATTTGAAGGCCAAATTGAATGAGTCAACTTGAAAAGTATTTTTTTACTCATAAGTAACATTAATAAAATTAAAAAATTTTAAATTTTCACATATACAATTTTTTTGTTTAAGAATACTCCAAATGGGATGGATTCCATAGGGTAAAAGGCAAGATTTGTGTGCCTCAAATAAATGGACACCAAGACCTATAATTAATGGTGGTGATATAATGATCATTCCATCCTACAGGTTTGTGAAATTTTACCTCAATCTTGTGGTGTAATAATGCCATGATAGGCCTCTGTCTCATGGTGTAACAATGCCCTAATGGGCCTCAATTCTTGGGTATGAAAATGACCTCCTTGGGCCTTCTTATCTGTGATATGAGAAAATATTATGACATATATATGAAGGAGATATGTTGAGCCATATGATAGAGATATCATGAGAGACATATAATAGAGATATCATGATAGACCATGATTGTTTCATTGCATTGTTATTGCTAATGTTCTTTGTATATAATTTTCTATGATAATATGGGGTGAATGCAATGTGAAAATGTTGAAAATGTTTTAAAATGAAATTATCTAAAAGAAATACTTCTAGTGCTAATAAAATTAACATTGTTACTACTCCACCGATTAGTAAATATATAACAATGTAAAAGTGTTTAAAATAATAAATTAAATAATCTGGAACTTGAATCATTTGGATTGGTCAAGAAATGAATCATGGGCATGCATTTTAGTGAAGCATGGCAATTTTCGCCCACTTCACAAAAAGCATGCCCAACCTTCATTTCAAGGAAACATTTAATGATTCAACTTGGAGAGTATTTTTTTACTCATATGTAACATTAATAAAATTAAATATTCTTTAATTTTTCACATATATAATTCTTTTGTTCAAGAATACTCCAAATTTCATGGATTTCATAGGGCAGAAGGCAAGATTTGTGTGCCTCGAGATTTATATCAAAATTGGATAATTGACTACAACTTTTAATAAGATCATTAAAAAAGATGATGTGTCACAAAATGCCATTATATCAATTTTCCCTAAGCTAAGTGAAAATTTGAGTATGTAATTCTCGCGTCATCCATTTTGTCCGCATTTGATGCGACACAATCTATTGCGATGGTCTAATCTAGCTGCTATAACACACAACATAGTCATATATGTTTAGTACACTAATTATATCAATTAAATGAATATTATATGCAACACAAAAATTAACTTTAGTCATATTTTGACATATTGATATCATGATAATTTGGAGTTAAAAAAAATAAAAATTTTATGACCTCGGGTATATTCATCGAGCCAAAATTTCAACAAGAAAACTATCCAACATCCCTATCACACATGGCCACCCTAATTTCCAAACATTTCCCTTGATCATATAATCACATTTAATGATCATTCCTGTGCATTTTCAACCAATAAGTTTGATCTCAAATGCCTCATGGAAAAATAATTGACTTTCTCTCCTCTATGTTGTAGTATTTGTGAAATCAAAAGGAACTTCCTCCTTTGGTTAAGGTTGCTTTGTCTTATTACTTGTATTGTATCTGTGAATTCCATTGTCATATATTCTTTGACCTACTTTCCTCTCTATGATTTAGTAGCTCTATGTATTTCACGTCGTATGTCCATGGCCTTCTCTGGATCCTATAATACACAACAATTGAAATAATTTTTACTACACCAATAAAATCCAATAGTCAACAATGAAAAAATAGCTATAGGGAAGAGGGAGTAGGGAATAGGGAAACAAACCAATAGACCTCCTTTTTCGCCCCTTGTGTATTGATCTGAGAGCTTCAAAGTCCACCGGTTTTGTTACGAATGCACAATTTTGATATTGTCTTCTTTTGCTGGGATTCGTGGTAGCAGTTTGAATATTGTGAAAAAAATTGATGGATTTTGAGGATATTTAGTGGATTTTAAATGCTCTTAAGGATATAGATGGAGCTTGCACAATATTTTTATCATTCTCCCTTTTTGGTCTATAAATTGGAGCTCCAGAGTAGACTTAAGGATTCACACAAAGTTTACATGGGTTTTTTATTTTTCTCTCTTTTTGGTCCAGAAATTGGAGCTGCAAAGTAAGGCATTGCCGGTTTCATGAATGGTTAAGTTGTGGTATATTTATTCATGTATTGGTGTATAATGGTTTAATTATCATAAATGTTTTCTTAGGAAAATTTTGTGTATGTGATGGCTAGATTGCTTACCTCAGCTCAAATTGTTTCCCTTCACGCATGTTATTTTCCTTCCTTGCACACTATTTGATTTCCTTCCTTGCATGCTATTTCCCTTGGCTTTCTTCCATGGAGATTATTTTCTAGCCTAGCCTCAAAATGTTAAGAAGAGTGAATGGAGTAGACAATGGATAGAATAAGGCAAGACATTGTGAATTTATAGAGATGTAATTATTTAAATGCATCCTTTGATTTTTAGTTTTTATTTTTATTTTTTTTATTTCTTTTCATTCCAAAATTTAAAAATAAAATATTATTTTATATATTTATCCACATGAGACTCAAAAGGATGAAGAGGTCTTGGCTTCGATATTAGAGATAGAGATAATTAACAAAATTGACAACGTGGGCTTGAAAACACTTGCTGGAGACACATAAACAATATCAACTAAAACCACTGAAACATTGCAGGCACATCCACTAGCTCAAAGGGATTCAGTTGATTCCCCAAACACTACTCAATCGAGCAAAATATCTAGGATGAAATCAACAAGCACAAGCACTAATAATTTGGAACAAGAAACAAATACTTCCATTGCCCCATCCACTCTTGGGACAAAAATCTCTTCTTCCATGCCACATTATGAACCTTGCATTGGTAGCCATGATACAAGGATAGAATACAACATGGTTTTAGGTGAAATTCGTAGATCAAATGTTGGGAATGGTTTTGTAAATAGGTTGAAGGATTCATGCCTCCAATGGTTCAAAGTCCATCTCTATTTGTCATTCTCAAAGATATTGTTGCACTTATAGAAAGCAATAATTCATGACATGCAAACTGGATTTCGTGTAGGTTGGTTTGTAAAAAAGTTTAAACTACAATTGCATAAGAAATGAAAGATACTTAGGTACAATCAGACATAGGAGATCAAAAATATCCCACCTGAGGAAAGTCTCAAAAGAAGGTTGCTTGACGTAAGTATAAAAGTATGGAAAGAGCTTGTAAAAATGTATGAGAAGTTGGATGAAAGGAGGAACTATGGTGAGGAGAGTGTCCAGGTATTTGAATTTTCTCATAATATTATATCAAATTTCTTAAATGTTTTTATATTTTATCCGTGCATAGTTAAATTCAATTATTATATGTTTTATGACAAGGCCTCCAAGGCTAGTATTACAAAACTAAGGGTCACACATCATAGTAGCCAAAAAGTTCAACAAGCCTTGATACCTTTGTAAGTATATTTAATATGTGAAATGATATATTTTTTATTTCCCAGAAAAAGTAAATAATCGCATATTAATTAGTTTAAGTAGTCGATGTGCCATCTTTCGATAAGAGGAAAATTATGGTTGCCATCTAGAAAACTTCAAAACAGACATGTTAGATAGTAAAAAGTGGACCAAATTTGTTATCTAGATGGATAATGAGGTATTAATAGTTAAATTTCGATAATTTAATTGGATATTGTTCTGTTTATATGCCAATTTTAATTTCCTGCAACATAGAGTAGAGGAAGCATACCCATGTTTTCCATATTTAGCTAATGAAAAATGTTGTACATTCTAGTTGAAAAATAGTTAGAATATTGTGCAACATGATATGATAAATGGAATCCTCCTAGGGTAATATATGAGTGGGATGTTTCCCACCATGTTGATGGAATGTTTCCTTTTAGCACACAATCTAGAAGATCCCTAAGGAAGGGAAATCCTAAGGGAAAACTACTAGACTAAGTGACAACAATGGCACAATGACCCACTGTCGCTTAAGTAAAGGTTCCCTTCTCTTTATGGACTTTTACCAATGGCAGTAGTCCTTCGAACACACTACCAAAATTAGGATTTTCCATGTAGCCCCCTTCCTAAACCTATAAGCCATTAGGGAATATCCCATACGACTAGGATTGAGGATTAAATCCCCACTTAAGTTGAGGGAACAAGGCTACAATCAAAACCACTCCTTCTTCGAAGTCACCCAACAATCCATACCCAAAGTTACCAAGGAGAAACAAGCATAAGAACCTAATTTCACAATAAAAAAACGTTCATTTAGGATTGGATTTCCCATGTTCAAACACATTTCTCGATAAATGGGTGAATGGACATATGACCATCTCAAGGAGTAGATATCCAATGGCACAATAAATTGGCTACACTAGTGGCTATCGTGGGTTTCTTACTATCGACTGAAGACAAATCTAGGAGAAAGACTCTCGTATGGGGTCACCCGCTTTTGGTGGATAACATTTCCCTCCATACCTTATGTTGTCATCGTATAGATAGTTCCTGGCAGAAAGGGAACCAATGCCTAGGATATCCACATAACCATTTGAAAAATTTTAAAATATTGTTAACACAGTTTCCTTAATTAGCCTTCATTGCATCTTTATGTACAATTTCCTTGCATGCATAAATCCTTGATTGACACCCATTCATCATAATATTTTGTTGAGTATTTATATGAATGAACTCCCATTTAGAACAAACCTCCTGAATGATATCATCTCAGACAAGTTGTCTAACTTCAATTAGAGAGATATTTCCCTTTAGTTTGGTTTTTAACTCCTTGATCTCATATTTTGGTGCCTTGTTCTCGGTGGTCAATTGATCATTATTTTATTTTGTTGTATTTAGCTGACTCTCCTTGATATCAAGTTGTTCCTTTACCTAAGTAGGTTTTCCTAAATTTTCTTTATTTCAACCTATGAAATTATGAGTTCTGTCATAACTTTTGTAAGCTTCTTTGAGGGATCATTTGACTCACTTAGGGCCACAATAGTGAAAACATGGGTTTCAATTGATTGTTTTAATCCCTACACTTATTTCCACAAATTTACATTTTATTTGTTTTTTTCCACTAACACTCTCATTAGTGCTTCCATATCTTTCTCAACCAAAGCTAGTTAATTTGTTTGAGTGTGTGTAGTCCCAGGAATTTTCAACTTCTTCCCTAAATACTACATCTTAGATTATGTGTTTTGAAATATGGTTTTGAATGCTTCCCTAACTTCTGGATTGATTCCCAATTTAACAACTAGCTTCTTATAGTCATCATTTGGAATATGCAGTTCTCTAGACTTTGCCTTTTCTTCCTTAAGATTATTTGAAACTTTCTCTAAAAATATTTCTTCTTTATTGATTATCAAAGAGATTTTTTTTAGTTTAGTATAGATAATTTCCCCTACTCCTATATAGTAATTAATCTTGTTAGGTAGTGGAATTTTAGCTACATTTATAGATATATCTAATGTTTTAAAATTAGGTCCTGAAAGAAGTGACTAAACAGCTTGATGCACGAGGGACAATTTTAGTTGGTTATTTTTTAAATCCATATCAGAGATTAGTCTTGTTTAATAAGTTGGAGTTTCGTATGTTGTTGTTTAAGTTTCCATGTTTCTTCTCAACTTATGAATGATTTCTTCATTCTATTGATAATTCCTTTGTAACATTTATGTGGTGGAGGGACTTTATTCAATTGAGAGTATTGCCAAATATGTGAAAATAGAGGAGGAGGTAGAGAACTATGGGTTTTCCAGTTGCATTTGAAAACCTTGTTGATTTGAGGTTCCCTCTATTAATTTAACTTGTACATCTGCTTCCTCTTTTCTTTGAACCTTTTCTCTCTTTTGAAATTGTGAGACTTCTATCTCAACAAAAAATTATTTAGGTATATTTCTATTCAAGCTATTCTCCCCCATTTTATGGGTTTGGACATCTATTCTTTTTTCCATTCTTTTTCCTGGCCATATTTCTTGATTTTCCTTTTTCTCAAGTTTTTGATTTCTTTCATGAATATAAGGTGCAAAATTGATATCCCCTCTTTTATTCCAAGTTATGTGGTGAGGGTAATATTTCCACTTCTATTCTTGATCAAAGCCAAACTCATTCATCATTTATTTAACTTGTAGGAGGGTTATCTACTATTCATGATGAATGGCCTAAAAACTCTTTCTAACTTAAAAATATACCCTCTGTGTTTAGCAAGAAAATAAATTTGGTCAGCATTGAGGATCTTCCTTATAAATTAAAGAGAAAATTTCCTCATAGGAAAAAAATTGGCAAACGATATGGTGGTACTTCAACCCCATATAGTGTTATCTCATTGTAGTCTTTAAAAATATACTAATCCCCCACTATGGTGTCCTTGCTGAGCTACAACAACTCCTTTGATTCAGGAAAACTCCTTGGATTCTTCTGACTGTTCAAAGTAGTTTTATAATTTTCATGAATGATGACAAGTAATAATAAAATCCCTCTTTATTTTTCTTCTTCCTAACAATATTTGTAAATTCAATTACATATTTAATTTTATTCTTTGAATCCAACATATTCAAACCCAAATGGCTAAACTTATCAGCATGTACATATAAGAACATATAAACCAAAAGAGAGGCATATCTAAAAAGACCAAAAATATGATAGCTCTAAAATTGAAAAACGATATACTTGGCTAGGTGATAAGGGATATCCAAAAAAACATATGGTTGGAGCATCAAACCCAAAAACCCTAGGTCTTGCTCATTTACTATTCCAGTATCATATACTCCCAAAAGACACAAAACTTTAAGTAAGGCATGTTCTATGGCTTCAGAAAATAAGTTTCTTAGATAATTCACTGTAGGCAGAGGAATTTCATAATTTGGTGGGAAAATGAGTCTAAATAGATGTTCCTTATCCTTTTTAGAAATAATTGTATAAGTGAAATGTAAGGACTAATCTGAAAATATCATGGGATAATTGACTTTAGAAAAATCAAAAGCTTCGTGTATTAGCTCTAAAGTGACCTCAAAAATATTCTTGCCTAAAGAAGACATAAAAAAAACTCCTCGGGAAGACACTAACCAACTAAAACATTTGTGGGAATTATAGGTATGCGGAACAATTAGATGATAAAGGCCAAACTAGACGAAGTGAAAAGAAT
Organism: Pinus taeda; assembly: GCA_000404065.3. NCBI lineage: Eukaryota > Viridiplantae > Streptophyta > Pinopsida > Pinales > Pinaceae > Pinus > Pinus taeda. The sequence goes on along the minus strand of APFE031203864.1, from coordinate 65,376 downwards.
ATCTAAGTCATTGGAATGGTTAAGAATGTCCTATCGAATCTCGAAAAGGTCTAAGAAACAATGAGAATCGTATACTCTGACTTCTCTTTCCATAAGTTTTTTATGAACAAATGGCATAGAGATTTCAAGATTTTTAGTTGATTTCAGGGTTTTCTCCATGCTTATAATTTGAAAGAAAGGACAAGGAAGAACTATTGAATTATGAGTTACTAAGTAACCAGAGATAATGAACAACTAAATGATGATGAGGAATTGGAAATGTAGACTCTAGACACTAGTAACCATAGCTCAGCAACAGGAGGACAAAGAAAATAACAGGCGAGATGAATTACTATTCAAAAATATTGATGACATGTAAGGGCCCATTAGCTTTCTTGGCTCGCCTGATAGGTACATGAGCTGTCACCAAATTTTGATGCTTGGTTTTCATAAAATCCATTAACCACTTCTAAGGGGTCCCCACATTGGTTTTTGGAAAGCATGGATTACTTGCTGGAATGGGTTGTTTAGCTACCATCCTTTCCAATGTGTCCTCATCACATAACATTCAACTGCTTTAAACTGTCAGAAAGCCTTTGATTCCTCAGGTTGATTCTAGTGAGCGATGATCCAAACCCAAACTTGTGTGTGATTTAATTTCCAATTTATACAAATTTTAGATCCACTTTTATATATTTTAAGTTTGTGCTTCTAAGGATGAAAAGTTAGACTTGTATACAATATATAAATAAAGATTTCGAAAAGGCACTATTATATAATAAAAAAAAATCCTACTCCCTACATCCCAATTATATATATATATATATACACACACACACACTCATACATACATACACACACACACACACACACACACACACACACACACACATATATATATACATAATTTTTTTGTAGGAAAAGTAAAAAGTAACCTTTGACTACAACACCTTACATTAAATAACGAAGGGTCCTTGAATTATCTCCCATTCAAAATCTTCATTCTTATATATATATATATATATATATACATATACATATACATATACATATACATATATACATACATATATACATACATATATTTTTTTGAAGGAGAAGTAAAAAGTAACCTTTGAATACAACACCTTGCATTAAATAACAAAGGTCCTTGAATTATCTCCCATTCAAACTCTTCATTCTTCTTCATTTGGGATTCCATCTAAGTAATAACATAGACCATGGCCTTTTGCGTTCCTTCCAATTGAATCTCTAGGTGTGTCATCTCCTTCCTTATCTCATGCATCTTGTCACATTAACACCCTCTAAGGGAGGATAGCTAGCCATGGCATGATTGTATCTAGGAACTTTCAAAATCGAAGACTCTAACTATTACTAGAAATAAGACTAGCAACTAGGAAAAATACAAGAGGATTGAAGGAACAAAGCCTTTTTGAGTATTTAGCAAGACCAATTCTATACCTAAGAACTCAAGCCCATTTGGGCACCATTACACCACAAGACCGAGGACAATTAGGGCATTGTTACACCACAAGATGGAGTTAGAATTTCATAGATTCATAGGATGGAATGATCACTATATCACTACCAACTAATTACGAATCAGGTGTGCATTTATTTGAGGCACACAAACTCTATCATTTACCCTATGAAATCCATGCCATTTGGAGTATTCTTGAACAACAAAAATATATACGTGAAAAATTAAAAATAGTAAATTATATTAATGTTACTTATGAGTAAAGAAATAGTATCTATGTTGAGTCGCAATTTGGCCTTGAAATGAATGTTGGGTGTGCATTTTTCTGAAGTAGGCCAAAATTGTATTGCTTCACTAAAATGCATGCCTAGGCATCATTTCTTCATCAGTTTGATTGATTCAAATTGTAGATTGTATGTTTTACTGTTTTACACACTTTTACATTGTTATATATTTACTAACCAGTAGAGTAGTATAAATCTTAATTTTCTTAGGGATAGAAGTATCTACTATAGATAATTGCATTTTAAAACATTTTCATGTTGCATTCACCCCATACCATCATAATTAATTATGTATTGATGACAATAGCAATAAAAAAGTTGTGGAGCATTCATATGTCTTTCATGATTTCACTTTCATAGGGTTAAACATATATTCTTCATATCTCTATCATAATATTTTCTCACATCACATACAAGAAGGCCCAAAGAGGCCATTGTGATACCCAAGAACTGCGACCCATTAGGGCAACATTATACCACAAGACTAAGGTACAATTTTGTAGACCCATACAATGGAATTATCATTATATCACTTCCAATTAGTTACTGGTTCTAGTGTTCATTTATTTGAGGTAGACAAACCCTTATTTTTACCCTATGAAATCCATCCAATTTGGAGTATTCTTGAGCAAGATAAATATATAAGTGAAAAATAAAAATATTTAATTTTATTAATGTTACTTTTGAGTAAATAAATACTCTCCAAGTTGAATCATTCAATTTTTCATTGAAATGAAGGTTACATGTGCATTTTTGTGAGGCAAGGAAAAATTGCCTTGCATCATTAAAATGCATGCCCAAGATCCATTTTTTGGCCAATCTTATTGATTCAAATTGTAAATTATTTATTTTACTATTTTACACTCTTTTACTAAAGAGTAGATTACAAAGAATGTTAATTTTCTTAGGGCTAGAAGTCTTTGTTGTAGATAATTGCATTTGAAAACATTTTCAAAATTTTCACATTACATTCACCCCATATCATCATAAGAAATGATGTAGAGAGAACATTAACAACAACAATGAAGTATAACAATCATAGTTATGTCATGATATATTTGTAGAAAATATCAACGTATCTCCTTCATATCCTTGTTATAATATTTTCTCATATCACAGATAAGAATGCCCAAAGAGGCCTATATCAAACCTAAGAACTTAGGCCCATTACCGTGTTGTTTTTTTTTTGGAAAATATTGACATTATATTAACATGGAAATATAAATAGAGTACATGAAAAAATATATAGATAAATAGTACAAAATGTAAAACCCTCATTCTCTGGTGGGACATAGCGATAGTCGATCGAGAGGTGGACTTTGAAGAGAAGAAAAAACATAAAAAAATGATTCTGTTGTTACACCACAACACAAAAATGTGGTTTGTCCTTGAGACACTCAATCCTTCTTCTACCTCTGTGGATTTCGAACCTCCATCCTTAGTGAGGTGGTATTCTTTCACCTAGTACAATAGGTGGAGGGGTAATATAAGGAACCTTGTTGTCTTAGAGATATTTGAATAAAATAGGAGGGGTTAGCCACATCCCCCCTCCCTATAATGGTTCTCTCCAAAAGAGAAACATGAGCACCACTATTTCCTTAGGGCCTAGTCCCATGCCTATCCTTGACTATTTCTCTTTTCACCTTGGTGTACCTTCTCCTTCCTATGGTGGGCAGTGGCAAATATTTGGTCTTCTAGCCTTCTTTAAGATACTATGAGCGTTACTAGGGTGGGGTGGTTCATACTTTTTAAAACAAGCATCCCATTTCCTCAAAGTGATTTTATATCCTTCTACCCACTAGAACTCAGATTCTTCCCTATTTCAAGGAAGTAATAGGGGTAAGGTCCCCCTATCCTACCATTAACCATGGGGGAATAATATCGTCCTATTGCTACGAATCCCAGAATGCGAACTATCCCAACAAAGTTCCACCATATGGACTAACAAAGATAGCCTTCAAAGGTTGTCAGGTTACACTTACTTTTGAGACTATAGTACCACATGAGAATGATCTTTGTGAGTGGAGGGGGGCCTCCCTAGTCTTGACCACCTGTCACAACTTAACCACCTCCCATGGACGAAATCTCCTTTTCTATATCTACCACTTAAGTCTCTTCTAACACAATCCCTTCATCCATAATCGTGTCACCTTACCATGGCCACTCCCTAAGGCCCTTTCTCTTATTATTTCCTCCATCTCTTTCAATTCTCCTTCAGCTCCCACTGTGAGCTCACTCATATTCCTTTGTTTTAGCGCCACTCTTGCGTTGCTTCTCCTAGTTCCAAATTAAATTTCCCTCATCTCCTCTAACCCTATATTACATGAAGACTTCCTTTAATCATTTATTTCCTTCCTCAGTCATCCCTTCTGGTATTTTATACAATTTCACACTCCCTACTCCATCATGATTGCTTGTGACCTCGACTCCACCATTATCTACCATTATGGTTTTCTAATCTGAATCACTTTGAGTTTACACAAACCTGGTTTACAATATTCCTTTGGATCAACTTGATACAATGGATGACATGTGCTACCTCTCTCACCCTAGCTATTATCAACTTATCTTTTTACCTCAGTATTAACCATATTATTGTTCATCACTTCAAAATTATAAGGTTTAATTTGACAACTTGCGTGTTATCTTCTGTTAAAGAAAATTAATTCATCAGTTTCCGCAACCACCTTCTTTCACTTCAACAAAGATTATGATGCAAAGAATGAATACTTTGGTGGAACTCCCATCATGTGGTCCTAACCTTCACGTGGGTTTATGAGTGTTACCATATCCATCAAAATTGTGAAGATTTTAGAGTACCTCCAATACTTCTCAAAACAAAAGGCTACCAAAGCCTCTAATGTAAAGTCACCAATTAGTATAGTTAGAATATCAGGTCATCCTCAATTTCCACGCATAACCACATGAAATCCAATCGGATTTTTAACAACATATGCTCACACAGACCTTGTCAAATAGGTTTTCTCCCATGTAATCATTATACATGCAATAAAAGGACTTGTATATTAAATATTATCATGGTTGAATCTAGTTCCTATGAACCATTATGGTGTCTTTAACCTATGTACATTTGTTATTTACTATGCATTTCAATAGCATAGTCATGTAATTCACAAGGCATACAATTCCAATCTAGGAATGCATTATACTCCTATTCAACACATTTATAAGCATGATCACAATCCAGAATTACAAACACATGCTCATTATAGTTATTAGCATCATTGCAATCCAAAGTACAAACACATCTTCAATAACGTTGCAAGTTCATAGAAATACTTATCTTGGAATGCGCTAGGAAACTGAGTCTAGGACAAGGAATCTCCACCCAACCTTAGACAACTGCAACCATGCTCACTTGTAGTTGTCACCCCTGAGCCAAATTCTAGAGATTGAAGGGCTTGATTCAAGGATAAAGCACCAACTACCAGCTGAAATAGGGACCCTAAAGGACCTCCCTCGTCTACCCATGAGCCACTCAACAATTAGTAGAACATAAGGATTCCAAATGCCACTTTCCTCCACCACATGAATGCTAAGGGAATCTACAGAGTAACCTCTCCACCCTTAAATAACACACAATGGTTCCACCGATATATGGGAATACATAACCCTATATGAATCAACAATAATAAGGTTTTAGTGCCTCTTTCTCTAGGAACCTAAGGACGTAATCCTCCACCCACACCACTAAGGGAATCCAAAGAAAAAAATATCCACTCTCTAGATTTACAGGGACTTGATAGGCATTGTTACTCACCAAGGAGAAACCACATGTCCACCAATATTTCCAACCGAAATCAGTTACTATCTTCTTTCCTTCTTCTCTTCTCTTGTTGTTGGATGTCGAATCCTCTATGGCTAAGCGAGTGAGTGAAAAGTTTGTCTATGGATAAAAAAGTGAATGTCTTGAATGATATCGAATCATTATTTTCTTCTCTTATCTACTTTCATACACAAGGATTAACTTCCCTTTCATTGGTGCCTTGGAATATCTTCTTAGATATCATGGTCCTCATCCTTTTTGCATTGTGAGTGTTTCTCAAGGCAGCATGGCCTGTGTAATTCCTTGTAGCCCAATTAAATTCATACTAGTGCATTAAGGCTCCACAACCATCCCTTTAATAGTTGTCCCAAAAAAAACCAAATTTATACACAAGAACTGGTAGATACCCCAAGAAAGCAACCTCCTCTTAGCTCTAGAGTCCATGTCCTTGACTTATTCCCCCCTTTTTTAATTTTATTTTTGTAAACTATTTACAATGTATTTTACGAGAGAACCATGGTTGGGGTTGTCACAAAATGCAACAGAAAATATCCTCATAGACAAAAAGAGTAGCATCGAAATGAAGGTTGGGCATGCATTTTTGTGAAGCAAGTCAAAATTTTCTTGCTTAAATAAAATGCACGCCCAAGCTTCATTTGTTGGCCAAAATGATTGATTCAAAATTTATGTAGTTTATTTAATAATTTTACACACTTTTTCATTGTCATGTCTTTACTTTAAGCTTAAATATTTATACTTCATATTTCACACAATATTCTAAGTTTTGGTTTGACTTGCCTTATGTTAAAGTTGTGTATAAGTGGGAAACATCGTTATGTAGGATCTTTGTCAGACATTTTGAAAGGTTGTATCCTAAGGTTAGGAATTGTCCAATCATGTTTGGTTTCAGATTTTATTACCAAGAGTGTAATTGGTTTGTTCTGCGAGTGCATATTTGTTTCGACTATGATCATTTGCAGATATGATCTATTCATTAGAGGAAAGTTTAGCTTAAAAGTTCCGTTGAAATTTCCATGTACATAATATGTAAACGAATCAAAATCATTTAAATTTAAAAAGAGGTGCATGTAATATCTTTTAGGGATAGTAAAAAAAATACTTTTTTAAATTGTATTTTTGGGTTATCCCCTTATAGGTTTACTTACATTTCAAGTGTAGACACCCATTGGATGTGGAATTGAATGTTGCATCCAAAAAGTACCCAGTATGCATACCCTTGAGAAGACCCACATTAATAAAAATTGAAGATACATTAGAAATGTGTATTCAACATGTTTTTTTAATGTATCTTCATGTTTTTATCAATATAGGTCTTCTCAAAAGTATCCATAATGAGTACTCATTGGATGCATAATTTAATTTTGCATCCAAAGAGTGTCTACACTTGAAATTTAAGCAAACCTATAAGGGGATAAGCCAAAAATACAATAAAAAAGAGTAGTTTTCTTCTCTTCCCTCCAAAATTGATAACTCTTATTTTATGGTTTTCCTATTATTTTATTATTTTTCCTTAGGAGGACACTTTTAGGCTGAAATTTCCTCTAATGGCTATTCTAACAGACTTGGATTTCAGTGTATAACATTTCCTTTATGAAAATGACTATGCTATGTTGTGTGAAATAGTTTTATATTTAGGTTGAAATGATCATTATCTCACTTTCAATTAAGTACAATTCATGGTGTGCCTTTATTTGAGGCACACAAACCTTGATTTTTACACTACAAAATCAATCAAATTTAGCATATTCTTTCACAACATAAATATATGTTCAAAATTAATGTTAATTATGAGTAAAAAAAGTACTCTCCAAGTTGAATAATTCAATTTGGCCTTGAAATGAAGGTTGGACGTCCATTTTCATAAATTAGGCCAAAATTACATTGCTTCACTAAAATGCACACCCATGCTTCATTTATTGGCTAATATGATTGATTCAAATTGTATATTTTTGATTTAATCATTTTACACACCTTTCAATTTATATATTGTTACTTTGATCTTAATGATTTACACTTCAAATTTCATACAACATTCTAAGTTTTTCTTCAACTTGCCTTATGTGAAAGTTCTGTATAAGTCGGAAACATGATTATGTAGGATATTTGTGAGACATTATGAAAGGTTGTATCCTAAGGTTAGGAATTGTGTAATCATGTCCCATTTTAAATTTCATCACCAAGAGTTTAATTGGTTTGGCCTGTGAGTGCATATTTGTTTTGATTGTGATCATTGGCATATATTATCAATTGTTATTATGGCGAACTTGGATTTCAGTGTATGACATTTTCTTTATGATAATGACTATGCTATGTTGCATAAAATGTTTTATATTTAGGTTGAAATGATTATTATCACACATTCAATTAAGTATAGGGCTTGGTGTTATTTATTTGAGGCACACAAACCTTGATTTGAAACTTACAAAATCAATCCAATTTTCCATATTCTTCCATAATAGAAATTTCTTTGTGAAAAATTAATGTTAATTATGAGTAAAAAAGTAATCTCCAAGCTGAATCATTCATTTGGCCATGAAATGAAGGTTGGGAATGAATTTTTGTGAAGCGAACCAAAATTTCCTTGCTTCACTAAAATGTATTCCCAGGCTTCATTTATTGGTGAAACTGATTGATTCATATTGTAGATTGTTTATTTAATTATTTTACACACTTTTCCATTGTTATATATTTACTTTGAGCTTAAATAATTATACTTCAGATTTCATACAACATTCTAAGTTTTTCTTCGACTTGACATATGTGAAAGTTGTGTATAAGTGGGAAACATAGTTATACAGGACATTTTATAGACATGATGTAACGTTATATAGCTTAAATATTTGTACTTCAAATTTCGTACAACACTCTAAGTTTTTCTTCGACTTGCCATATGTGAATGTTGTGTATAATTGGTAAACATAGTTATATAGGATATTTGTTAGACATGACACAAGGTATATACTAAGGTTGGGAAATGTCCAAGAATATCCCATTTAAAATTTCATTACAAGAGCGTAATTGGTTTGGCTTGGGACTGCATATTTGTTCCAACTATGATCATTGCTAGATATGATCAATTTCTATTCTGACGGGATTGGATTTCAGTGTATAACATTTCTTTTATGAAAGAGATTATTCTATGTTGCATAAAATGGTCTTATATTTATTTTGGAATGATCATTATTGCATATACAATTGAGTACAAGTTGTGGCATGATTTTATTTGAGGCACAAAAACCTTGACTTTAAACCTATGAAATTGATCCAATTTCGCATATTCTTACACAACAAAAATTTCTATGTGAAAATAAATTTGAATTATGAGTAAAAAGGTACTCTTCAAGTTGATCATTCAATTTGGCCTTGAAATTAATTTTGGGCATGCATTTTGTGAAATAGGCCAAACTTGCCTTCCTTCTCTAAAATGCATGTCCATACTTCATTTATTAGCCAATTTGATTGGTTAAATTTGTAGATTGTTTATTTAATTAGTTTACACACTTTTGAATTATTATATGTTTACTTTGAGCCTTAAACAATTTTTCTTCACATTTCATGCAAAATTCCAATGTTTTCTTCAACTTGCATTATCTGAAAGTTTTGCATATATTTCTATTTAGCTTGTTGTTGGGAAAAAACATTGTCCTTTTAATTCAGAGCAATAGTTCCAACTCTTCAAATTAATTTTCAATCCAGGTAGGTTTTGTTATTTCAAGGCTATTATACAAGACATATGCAAGGGAAAATTATGACTAGTGCTCAATGGATCACTAATTCAATCACTGTAATCAGGCTCTCAATAACTCATTACACTAGTTGTTACACTATCAAACCTTGTTCACACTCTCCAGAAATAAACACATAATGCATAATAAAAACACTCTGTCACATTGTCACTCTTATTAATAAAAGAAGATCACTCTTGGAAACCATTCTGTCAAGAAATTTTGAAACACACATTCGGATAAAATCAAAGCACCATCAAACGGTAATGGGAATTAAGTAACTAGCACACTAATTAAGGGACTGGTCTAAGACATATTTTGTTACAGAATATAGAGGTTAGGATTCGCAATCATTAAAGTATCAACAAGGCTAATAATAACAATAACAACAATCGCACATGAATTATAACTAAAAGGAAATAAATCAAACAACTATAGTACATTCATAACGAGTGATCCCTACTAACAAGGAGGACCCTTCCTTCTTAGTAGGGGTTAGCTAGTCAATAGAAAGGTATGGAGCCATTCCACAATTTACTAATTTTTATTAGAATTGCTGCATGTTTTAGATCATCAGAATGAAATCTTAGTTGTAACTCAATTGGAATTGTATTATGGTATATATGTTCCCATTGATATGATGTAAGATGATTATGGTTTTGTTTCATATGTTGTAATATTAGAAATGTAACATAAATATTGAATATGTCATGAAATAAATAATAACTTTTCATTTTGATTCTTTTTTTTTTTAACTGAAAACAAGACTTTCAGGAGATCGAGTTGATCTTGAAATCGATCCATATTATGCTGGTTCTGGTTCATACATTTGAGACAAAGGCGATGAGGTAGATGGAGAGGACATTGAGGCACACAACAATGACAATGAAAGTGATAATTATCATGATGTTGATGATCATGATAGACATCGTGATGATGAGAAATTTTTTGGTAGTAGCTAGTAACATTGATTATATATACTCCATCATGGATCGTTATTGATAAATCATTATGTTGCCTCTTTTCATGTTTATTATCATATGTATCGTTTTCACTTGCAGTACCATATTGAGTTGTATCATTTTGACTTATAAAATTTTGACATGTATATTATGTGTAGGTGGTCATGGACCAACAACATAGTTTATTAATAATAATAATAATAAAATAATAATAATATATATATATATATATATATATATAATATATATATATATATATATATTGTTATTTTATTCCAATGTTGCAGTGTGGTCTGCAACTATAAGAAACCTGAAAGAGCTCTACTCTAGAAATCTCTATCATGTGAACATGGTCTTGCATTATGTGTAACTAGTCATGAATAGAAATTTTGCTAATTAATAGTATAAAAATATTGGTTATTGTTTAAAAAAAAAAAAAATAGTTTGTGTAGATGTCCATTTCCCTAAAAATTCTTTATAATTGGTATGATATAAAATACTTCAAATGTAATGTGAATTAATCTATAATCATATTAGTTATTTAAGAGGTATGACATACTTAACTACTTTAATTGAAATAAAAAATATTAAATAAATAAATAGGAGCCATAGAGGAAGCATCATGAGTTTTTAAAATGGAAGCAAAATGTGCTTGTAAAATCGAAGTAAAATTTGACATTAAATTGGAAGCCATAATAGGATCTATTACTGGCTCTTTAAAATAGGAAGCTAAATTGGTTTCTTGATGGGAAGAAAAATTACAGGCTAATTCAGAAACAAATCCCAACACAAAAAGAACCAAATCCTATACCTAAAAAGGAAGAAAACCTATGCACAAAATAGGAAGCAAATCATGAGGCTAACAAGGAAGAAATTTTGTAAGAAAAAAGGAAGAAACAATGGAAGCCAACCTAGAGGAACACCAAAATAAATATTGTAAGCAAAACATGGCATTAACTAAGCAAAAAAAGAAGAAATTTAGGTATCAAACCAAGAAGTAATAATGGATGTAATACTAGCATCCTAACTGAGCATTACCTAAGAAGCAAAAACAAAAGAAATTTAGGTAACCAAAAAAAAGTAATTGTGGAAACAAAACATGGCATTACATAAGAAGAAAAAATAGAAGAAATTCAGGTATCAAACAAAGAAGTAATAATGGAAACAATATTAGAAACCAAACTTGGTTTTACCAAAGAAGCAAATAAGGAAGCCATTTAGGTAGCAACCCAAGAAGAAATAATGGAAGCAATGTTAGAAGCAACAAAAGAAACTATATTGGAATCCATGTTAGAAGCTAAAGAAGTTGCCATAATGGAAGAAAATATTGATGCAATAGGTGGTGCCATATTGGAAGCAGTACTCTATGTTATAATGGAAGAATAGGTTGCCATTAATCTGGAAGCCAACAAATAATCTATTTTCGATGCCATTCCAGAAGCAAAATAGGAAGCACAATTGGGAGAAAAATTGGAAGTATAAATGGACACAACATTGGAAGCAATAATGGAAGAAATATATTCTAGCACTATTCTTGGTGATACGCCCAATGCTATTCCCGATGCAAATTGAGGCACCAATGTGGACATGCATTCTTTCATCAAATATTGTGCCACTACTTGAAGCCAATTCACGCACTCAAAAACACTAGATTATGGCGCTATTTGTTGTGCTAATTGTCTGTTCTGTTGTAGTGATAGTGTTAACCAAATGCGAACTAGGAACTTTATATCTTTATCTAACATAGTTTTTCTTTGTAAACCATGAAGTCTCACTCCTTTTAATAATAAAACAAATACTTCAATAGAATCACTTGTCCTTTTGCATGATAATAAAATGTTCCATCTTTGAAAACCTATCTACAACAACCATAATTTATCTATACTTACTTTATGTCCTTAGCTTCCCCATTCTTACATCTTACCAAGGCATTCCTAGTGCTGACAATGGAGTATACAACCCCATATTCTGACCTCTACCCTTTGCTAGTTGGAAAACTCTATAGCACTCAACAAATTTTTTTGCATCCTTGATGGTCCTAGGTAAAATATATGTCTCCTTTACCAATGCTATGGTCTTTTACATGCCAAAATGTCTAGCTAAACCTTCATTGTGTAACTCTTTAAGAAGATTCATCCTCATTTACCCTTAAGGAATGCTCAATTTTTTGTTTTTAAAAAGAATCACTTCTTGGATATCGTAATCTAATAACATGGTTTCTTCCACACTCTAAGTTGTGTTACAATTTGTAGAAGCTTCTCTAGAATTGACAATGTTTGCATAAAACTCCTTCATGATTTCTAAACTCACCACTTATATTGATAAAGTATTGAGTAGAAATACTCTCCTACTCAAAGCATCTACAAATTTTTTTAAATTTTTAAATATATGCTTCAGAAAAAATGTATAACTTTGGAAGAATTCAACTCATTTAGAATGCCTATGATATAACTTACCTTGGTTGTTGAGATATTCTAATGCCTTGTGGTTAGTAAACAAGAAAAATTCCTTGGGCATGAAATAATGTCTCCACCTTTTCAAAACCTACACAATATCATAATATTCCTGATGATATATAGAATATTTCTTCTTAACATCATTAACCTTCTAACCAAAGAATGGTATTGGTATGTGTTATTGACTTAAAACTACCCCAATTGTTGTCACACATGCATCACAATCAACTTCGAATATTTTCTTCATCTTGTCTCGAAGATGAACCACACTGGTTAGTTCAAAACACATCGAACAAAGATCTTCAATGTGATTTCTTCCGAAAATTTTATTATATACATACTTTTTCAAAGTTTGGTAGCACTAAAATAGGTTTCTCTATCAAGTTCCTTTTCATATCTACAAATTCCTTCCTTTTTTCTTTTATCCATATAAAATTTCCCATTTTCATGCACTTTAGTAAGAGGTGCACAAATTTTGTTGAATTTATTGATGAATTTCTGATAGAAGCTTGCCAATCCATGGAAGCTCCTGACCTCAAAAGTAGGCTGAGGTGTTGTGGAATCCAAGATAGCCTTCACCTTTTAAGAATCCATCTTCAAACCTTCCTTGGAAATCATGAATCCAAAATACACTATCTCATCCTGCATAAATGTAGATTTCTTCAAGTTGATCAATAACTTCTCTTCCTTCAACAACTATAACACTTGCCTTACATGTTCCAAGTGATCCTCTTTGATTTTGCAGAAAATTATAATGTCATCCAAATCCACTACAACATTTTTTCCCAACAAATATGGTTTCAAGACCTCATTCATGAGCCTCATGAATTTTATATGGGCATTAGTTAGCCCAAATGGCTTAACTAACCATTCAACAATCCATCCTTCATATTGCAAGAATTATTCCACTCATCACCTTCCCTAATCCAGATTTGATGATAACCACTCTTCAAGACTATATGTACAAAATATGACACCCCATTTAAAGAGTCCATAATATCCTCCATCCTTGGCAAGGTAAATCGGTGCTTGATGGTTAACCTATCATTGGCTCTAGAATCTATGAACATTATTCATTCACTTTTCTTCATTGGAGTCAATACTACTGGTATGACACATGGACTTAAACTTTCTCTTATTAATCCCCTATCAAGTAGCACTTGTACATACTTAGTTACTTCCCCATGCTCTTCTGAATTCATCCTGTAAGGTGCCTTGTTTGGTAATATTGATCTAGGAGTTGAGTCAATCTTATGATAAATAATTCTCACAAGAGGTAGTTCTTTCGGTAATTCATCGGCAACAATCTCCTTGAATTCATCTAACAAGGATTAATTTTTATAGGTATGGTTTCTAATTCCACTTCCTCTTGCACAACCTTCAGAATTATTGCAAAAAAATAATTTTCCCTTCTATATTCATATACAAACTCCTTGGATAAACAAAACATAATCTTCTTTTTAATTATGCTTGTACCTCCACAACTTTCTATTGTTCCTTCCACCATTGGTGTGAGCTTGTACTGTTGTCCATGTTTCTTGAACTCATATGTTCTTTCCTAGAAATCGTGGTTAACTTTCCTATCAAACAACTACAATGTTCATAGAATTATCTGGCATGCATCCATCTCAACCACATCACACAATATGTGCTCCTAAAGACTTCCAATTTGAAAATTTACTAAGCATTGTTTAGTCACAACCACTTGTTTCCTTGTTTCTAACCATTAGACTTTGTAGGGATTTAGATGGCATAAAATTTTGAGTTTAATCTTGTCCATGACTTTTTTGGACACTAAATTCTCTATACTTCCCCCATCTATAACCAAGTTACAACCGTTTCCTTCGATCTTATATTCAATTTTTAAAAATTTCCTTCTTTTGGTTGATGTATGTTTATGGATATATGTCATGCGTAGGTTTAATGATGTCTTATGTTTTGAGTGGTATCACCATCCATCATCATGGACACAAGAAGAAAAATCATAATAGGCCAGAAAAGAGTGACAAGCTAATTATAAAGGAAAAATAACGAAACGAACATTAATATAAACATTAAGAGGAAAAAAATGTATAGGTGGACATTAGGTGGGATTTTAAGGAAAAGAGAAATATCTATTAAAGATTCAACAAACTAAGAAAAAATGTAAATATATATATCGATATATATATATATATATATTATATATATATATATATATATATATATATATATATTATATATATATATATATATATAATATATATATTATATATATATATATATATAAGTGTTAATATTTAATAATTTATAATAAATTTATATTTATAAGTATAATAAAAGGTCCTCGATGGGGCGAACATGTGGGAGGAGAGCACATCTGCAATTGTGTGAGTGTACCATTCTTAGTTAATGGATTTCATGCATTGGTTGTTGGTAACTATTTTTTTTTTTTTTTTTGTTGGGTGTGTGCCTTCTCAGTTATAATGTTTATCTTTAGCTGGGAAACTATTGGAGGAAGACCACTAGGGGTCAACGAAAGGTTCTCCATCTCGTCCTTCAACTTTGTTACCTATTGTTGTCTATTTTACTAGATGGTATTCGATAGGGCTTTATCATCTCACTTAAGGTGGATTCGATTCTCCATGGGTTCATGGTTTGTTGAGCTCTTCGACTTTCATTTGATACAAAACTTATTTTATAGTTGGTGGTGGCTTCTAGATGTATTCTTGAATTTTAATTCCTATTCCATTCATGGTTTAGATTATATTTTATTGTCATTTTGGTTTGGTTAGCCTACTTTTTCTTCCAGTTAGCATTGGTGGGGAGATTCTAATATTCATTTGCTTTCTTTCCCTTAGGTTTTTGTTGTTGGAGGAAAAATTTCTTGCGTTACTTGCTTATGTCTGGAGTACCCTTTCACCATCATATGTTTCTCCATATCATGGGCTAGTGGGAGGATAATATCTTTGCTAATGTCCTATCTCGAGGTTTCAATGTGTCTATTCTTTGTTCATGTCTTTATATCATGGTGTTGGCCATTTGTTGTTCAGGTCTCCTTATGGTGGTGCTGGCTCCATAGTATTTATAGTCATCCTCAGAGGATATGTAGTTGTCACCATGGCTTTCTATTATGTTGGGTGTCTTTCTTCTTGGTGTGTTTATTTTGGTCCACTTCTATAGCTATTTGGTGTTTCTAGTCCTCCTTTTGTATGTGTTCATAATTCCCCAGTCCCACTGAATGTGTTGTCGATGACAATGTAGCTACTACACAAAATCACTCCAAGATCTTTATTGAAACCTCGAGAAGTCTTGATGTGATGTGAGGAATAGTGATAATGAAATTTATTATATAGCGGAAATTATGGAAATGTTTTATCACTTCCTACAAGTGGTATTAATTTTTATCTTTTATTAAAAATTAGTATATAGTTAATATTATGACAATACAGTAATTTGTGTTACATGTGGGATAAAAGATATATATTAAAAAAAAAAAAATCAATTGTCTAGTAAATGCTATATAATTGAAGTAAAAGATCTAGTTTAATTTTGAAGGAATGTATTAAACAATTTTTTTTGGAAAATTTGAATTGAAATTAGAGTCAAAATTTTCAAGAGAAAATTTTAGTAGAAATTTTTCAATAAATTGGAGAAGAAAATTTTGGAGGAAAATACTGCAAATGAGATTTTTGGAGGGAAACTTTGGAGGGAAGTTTTCATTCTCTAAGCTATATATTATCATTAGGAGAGAGTGCATTTGTATCACTCAACCTCTTTTGTTTGAAAGTCATCGATTCTTCTGATAGTGAAGTTTCTCTTTGTGAAGCATCAACATCTTCGCCACATAAGAACTCTATTCATATTAATGAATATAATGAAAATTATTTCACTATGAATAGAGAGTCAAATATTCCACCTAGTCCTAATCCTAAGGATTATGAGAGCTGTTGGGCACCAAATTGGCCTATCTTTTCGATGTATTTCCACTCCTCTTTTCATCCCTTTTGTATTCATTCGCATATATTTACTGTGTAAAACTATGAGGTGATTCCCCTTTATCATCTATTGGGATATTTAATTAATGAATTAATGCCATTAGGGTTTTACCTATGTGAACCACTAAAACATGTTATGACCGTAGATTATGGAGCGCAGGTGTTGAGCACATGGAATATTACAACAGTCTCGCGATTCACATCAATTGATTGACCATGATGAAACAACATAACTTATTTGCAACCATTCTCAGCCTGTTTTTGGACCATTCCTGTTCTTTCTCTCTCGGCACTAGTGCTATGATGGAACTGATGTATATCTTTGGGCATATAGTTGCCAAGTTTTGGGGAGAGATGTTATTCCCCTTTGTTCTGTATAAAATTTAGGTCATTCCTGTGTCAGGGGTTAGTCAGACCCTGCATTATATTGTAACAACATTGTTCAGATTAATAAGATACAAACCTTTTTGTTGATCTATCGTTCACTGTGAGTAACACAACCATGATCAGAGAGCTGGGCCCGCTCTTCTAATAAGGTGCTACGTATTTTCTTGTTATGTGTGTGTTGTGTATTGTTGTGTTTATTTCTTGATTGCTGTTGCAGATTATTTAGATCCTTGTGAATGCCTTTTTAAGTTTTGCAGTTGAATTTCTATTTTTGTTTCAACAATGCTTTGATTTGGTAATCACAAACCCTTGGTCCATAACAGATTGTAACCTTGCCCCTGCATATACCTTGCATGTTGCCTTGAAAAGAGTATGCACCCAGATTGATACATTAATGAAGGAAAAAGTGTGAGTAAATTGTTCATGCCTGGACACCAATATTTTGGCATCATTGCCGGGGAGGCTAACAAGGTGCAAGACACGATCTGTATCAACTAGAGGATCAATCTCTTGTCTTGGGGTGAGAACAAGCTTTGTCACTCTGCTTTAGGTCCTGAGTGTAGGTATTTCATTTGTTTCATGCTTTTATTGCTTTCCTGTTTTTATTAGGGCTGATCTCTTGCCCTGGGGAGGGAGGAGTCCTTTGACGCTCTACTCTAGGCCCTGAGCTTAGATTTCCCTATATTTTTTTGTTGTTTCGATTTTGAGAAACCCAATCTCTCGCCCTGGGGAGGGAGGGGTCCTCTAACACCCTACTCAGGTCTTGAAGTGTTAGGTTTTCTCATGTGTGTGTTATTTCCTTGATTGGGTTCTTGTCTCAGGGAGGGAGGAGTCCTTTGATGCCTTCCTCCAAGCCCTAAACCCTAGGTTCCTATTTTCTTTTTTTCTTTTTTTTCTTTCTGTTAACTACCATCCTTTCAATGTGATCTCTCATCCTGGGGAGGGAATGGTCTTTTGATGCCCTACTCCAGGCCTTGAGCATTATGGTTTGATCACAAAATCTATTGTCACACCAACTTGTATGAACAGAGAGCCAAATAAAAGGGGCAGAGGGAGAGCCCCAAAGAAAGGAAGATAAGATTTGGGAAGGAACACTTATGTCCAGTAAATCATTGCAAAAGCTAAGTCATAAGCATCTCCCCATGTAGCCGTGAGGCCAGTTGCATGGACAAAATATGAGGGACAATCTATAGATCAACTAGTGCTATCCACAACACCCACTACTGATTCGATACAATAGGCCCTTTGAGCAGCTGGAGAGACAAGCAACAGTATGCTTGATTAAAGGATATCATTGTTTGTAACAGAAGAAGAAGTTGCAAGTAAAGAATCCGAAGGAATGGTCCATCCCAGTAGGGAAGAAGAAGTTGCAGAGAGGAGATCTAAAGGGTCAAGCCACTTTGACAGGGAGGAAGAAATTGCAGAGACACTTCTATCACCAAAGGATAGGGGGAGCGTTGTTAAGGAAACTCAAACCCCTATGAGAAAAGCCTTTCCGGCGGAGCCTGCTGAAATTTCCAGTCAATATTGGAGGATATTCATGGCACCTACAACCTCTACTATTGACTTCACAATTGGGGATTTAGGGACTGGCGCACCCACAAAGCCCATTCCTTTAAAAGATTTACCCATTTTCCATGGGCTTACTTTAGAAGACCTTGAAACATTTTTCTTTGAATTTGACATTGTGTGTCGAGGGTATTATTACATAACAGATGCTCAGAAATTGAAAATCTTCCTTGCTATGCTAAAAGGGACAACCCTGCAGTGGTTTATGGGTCTTGGGGGAAGGTCTATCACCACATGGGAGGAGATGAAAACTACTTTCTTGGAGAAGTACCAGGACTACTGTAAATCATGGGATATTAAAGAAGAGCTTTTCAAATTTACATAGAAATATGAAAAAAATATGGAAGACAGTGTGGAACGATTTAAATACACATTGCAGAGATCAGGTCACTCTGACCTGGATAAGGACATTTTGAAAATTATCCTTCTCTAGGCCTTCTGAGAAGACTCTTTGGAATTGTTAAATATATTCGGAAAGGAAGATATATCAAAGGAAAACTTTGACACCATCTACGAGTTGTGCATCCAGTGCTCAAGGGGAGTTGCAAGGAATAAATAAGGGAGTCGATGAACAAAAGTATCTGGTGGAGGTGTCACAAAAGCATAAATTGGGAATTTGTTAGACGGCCTGAGGACTGATATCATGAGTACCTTGTCTAAACATATAGACATGTTGTAGGTAAAATAGAAACAAATTTAATTAGAAATAACTATGGTTGTATTTTTCCCAACATGTAGAAAGAAACACCCACGAAGGGATTGTCCATTAAACTTGGTAGAGGAGTGTGCAATCTATGAGTTGAATCATGTGACAAGTTCATGTCCATCCTTGCCAGCACTAAAAGCAGTTTTTCAAGGGACAGGCAAAGAGACGGAGCAGTTGTACTTTATGGGACCTAAAAAGCCTTGACAACCTCGGTTGTCAATGGGAAATCAAGGTATGTTTCTAGATCCATCTCAATATTTTAACAATTTTAATATGGGTCCCCAATCCATGCCTTATCCACCTATGTGCCCCAGTACCAGTTTCCACCTTGGTAGCAGTGGGCTCCTCAAGCTAGTTCAAGTTCCTCGTGGGCTCCGAACTGGCAGGGACCTTCTCCTCCTAGTTAGTTTCCCCAGTCAATACCACAACAACAACTTCAGTTGCCCTCTAATGTGCCTCCTAGTAATTAGCCTATTTGTCCCAACTTCCCATCCAACTTAATCCTAATCTTAACAATAAAGGGGCTCAGCAAGCTAACACCCTCAACCTACCTTCATACAGCATCTCTACCGTATAATTCTATGAGTTGAATTTACAATATGGGAGGACACTAGATGCTCAACCCTCACTAGTTATCATTGAATAGATTGACAGTGAGGAAAATGAACCAGAAATGGTTAAAGAGGAACCAAACCGAGTCAACAAAAATCATACACCTCCTCAACCAACAGTTACTCAAAAACAACAAGCTGAACCACCCTATCTAGAAAGGTTGGCTTTGAGTAAACCAACCCCTCAAGCTGAGTTTGACCTGTTAGGGGAGTTACAAAATTTATTTGTCAAGATTCCCCTATTGCAAGCTATGAAGAGCGTACCTATATATGCAAAAACTCTTAGGTGATATTGTGCTAAGAAGACTAAAAAGAAATCAAGGGACCCGCTCACCATTCGTGTAATGGGGAAGCTATCAATTTTCATGATGGGAAGATCCATGCCTGTAAAATATGGGGATCCCAGGAACCCAATTTTAACTGTGCAAATTAATGGGGTAGAAATTCCAAATGTATTGGTAGATTTGGGTGTTTCCATAAATGTCATCACTGCTAAAACTATGTGTGCATTAGGTCTTCGTAACTTGAAACACGCACCTACAGTGTTAGAACTGGTGGATTGATCTATAATGAAACCAGTAGGTAAATTAGAAGATATCTTGATTTCGGCTGATTCATGGCACTACCCTGTGGACTTCCTAGTACTCCAAACACAATCTCCACCTTGGGGCCATCCCCTAATTCTAGGAAGACCATGGCTGGCAACTGCAGATGCTTATATTGGGTGTCGATCAGGACATATGATCATTTCGAATGGGTAAAACACTAAGAATTTAGTGTTATATCCGCCCACAGAACCTAACCCATCAATAGAATCAACAGGTCGAAAGAAATCTTTATACAGGAAAGAGTTTGAATTAGAAAATGAGGCATTGAGACCAATTCTTACTATTGGACAGACCCTCCAAATGAAAACCGAAACGGAAGATGACACAATTACAACCTTTATCAGTGATCCATGTTTTGTTTCAGATCTGAATCAACAATTTCTGGAGTCTGTCTTGAGTTTTCAAACTCAAGAAAGTATTGGAACAATAGATGGATTTGATGAGCTACCTGCAACTGCACCCCATGAAAATATTTTTGTGGAAATAGAACCAAGAAAAGTCCTAAATATCAATACAAATCTGTCAGAGTCCCAGAAGAAACAACTCTTGGATGTTCTCTAGAAACACAAAGAAGCCTTTGCTTGGGACTACTCAGATATGAAGGGAATTCCTGCTAATTTATGCACCCATCACATATACATTAAGGAGGATTGTCATCCTATGGGGCAACCCCAGATAAGAATGAACCCTACTATGAAAAAAATTGTTAAGGAAGAGCTTCAAGAACTGCTGGATGTGGGATTTCTCTACCCCATTTCAAATAGCCAATGGGTTTCTCCACTGGTACTGGTCCCTAAGAAAAATGGTAAATGGAAAATATACATGGACTACAGAGAATTAAATAAAGAAACTCAAAAAGACCATTTTTCGTTACCATTCATTGGCCAAGTCTTCGATTCATTAGCTGGGAAGAAGTTTTTCTCCTTCCTGGATGGATTTAGTGGGTAGAACCAAATCCAGATAGCTCTTGAAGATTAGTATAAGACTACATTTACATGCCCTTGGGGAACATTTGCATAAAGAGTCTTCCCATTTGGTCTCTGTAATGCACCTGCAACATTCCAGAGGGAAATTTTAGGGATTGTTTCTAATCTAATGGATGATAGTGTTGAGATTTATATGGACAATTTCACGGCATATGGAGATTCATTTGAAGAAGCATAGGGGAAGCTCGAAAAAGTTCTTGAAAGATGCAAGCAGGCACATGTCTCTTTAAGTACAGAGAAATGCCACATGATGATGAACAAAGGAATAGTCCTGGGACATTTTCTTTCAGCTACAGCAATTTAGATGGACCCAGCTAAGATAAAGGTAATATAGCATTTTGCAATACCTAGAACACCCACTCAAGTACGTAACTTTATTAGTTGTGATGGTTATTAGATGTGCTTTATAGAAAATTTATGCTAAAACAACACATCCGCTTTTTCAATTACTGAGAAAAGATGAAGACTTTGTGTGGATAGATGACTGTGATGCAGCCTTTGTAAAAATTAAGGAACTGGTATGTAGTGCTCCGATCCTTAGAGGACCAAACTGGGCATTACCATTCCATATTCATGTTGATGCTTCCTAGACAATAGTTGGGGCAGTTTTGGGGCAGTAACTGGATGAGGCACCATATGCATTATACTATGTTAGTAAGAACTTGGCTCTTGTTGAGTTAAACTACATACTGACTGAAAAAGAATTCCTTGTTGTCATCTATGCCATAAACAAGTTCCAACAATATATCATTGGTTACCCCACCTTTGGACACACTGATCATGTAGCCATCAGGTATCTAATGATTAAACCCGTTACTCCTAGTTTTGTTACAAGATGGATTTTTCTACTTCAAGAATTTGATATTACCATAGCAGATAAACCAGGGAAGGACAACGTGGTTGCTGATTTTCTGCCTAGGTTAGAAAATAATGTCGAAGGTACACCTATCGAAGATAGCTTTCCAGGTGAATATCTCTTTGCAATTTCCGCTAACACTCTGTGGTATGTAGATATTGCTAACTATCTTGCTACAGGGAAGGTACCTCGTTATTTGTCATATAAGGACCAACAGAAAATTATTCATCATAGTACCCAATATTCATGGATGGTAGGATACCTCTTTCAACAAGGGTTGATCAACAGATTCGGCGTTGTGTATCAGAGGATGATATCTATGAGATATTGAAGGCCAACCATGGTGGACCTTGTAGGGGACATTTTGTAGATAAAAGAATAGGCCACAAGGTGCTGCAAATGGGATACTATTAGCCTTCTATCTTTCGTGATGCTAGAGATTATGTCCCAAGATGTGACATCTATCAACATATGGGACAACCTTGGAAATTGGATGAAATGCCATTATAGCCCCAGATATTCCTTGAACCTTTTGAGAAGTGGGCCATCGATTTCGTTGGACCCATCAACCCACCTTCCCATCAGAAGGTTCACATCCTAGTCTGTACTGACTATGTAACTAAGTGGATGGAAGCCAGAGCGGTTGTGAAAGCAACAGAATAGGTGTTGGCAGATTTCCTTTTTAAAGAAGTTTTTTCCCTATATGGTACCTCGAAGGAAATTGTTTCAGATGGAGGATCATAGTTCACATCCGACATGATAAAGAGGCTTATGCAGAAATATCGGGTTAAACACAGAGTGACAAATCCTCGCCATCCCCAAGCGAATGGACAGGTAGAAAGCACAAACAAGGTATTGGAAAATATCTTGAAAAAAATTGTAGCAATTCATTGTCGGGATTGGTCACAGAAACTTCCAGAAGCTCTTTGGGCATATAGGACAACATGGCAAAAAACAAACGGGTTTTCACTATTTGAGCTAGCTTATGGGAAATCTCCCTTGTTTCCAGTAGAATTTGAGATCAATACACTCAGAACAGCTCTGGAAGTGGGATTAGACTTATCAGCAACCCAGAAACACTGGCTAGAACAACTCAATGAGTTAGATGAGATTTCTTCAGTAGTTGTCCAGAAAACCACTGCTATACAACACCCGAGAATGAAATGGCATGATAAATTTATCAAGAATAAGGTGTTTTGTACAAGAGACTAGGCATTGTTATATGACTCCTGGTTCAAAGATTTTAAAGGAAAGCTTCACACTCGTTGGATGGGACCCTATAAAGTGGACGCTGTATTTGACAATGGAACAGTGAGATTGGTTACAGTAGATGAAAATCTTCCTTCCTTCCTAGTGAACGGACACTATCTGAAGTTATACCACCATCCAACTTCTAAAGATTCCATCATCAAACATCTTTTTGATACATCTGGTTTGATGGTTGTTTATGCAGAGAATGCTCCCTTTGCCTTCCATTAATGTATATATATATATATATATATATATATATATATATATATATATATATATATATATATATATATATAGATATATATATATATATATATATATATATATATATATATATATATATATATATATTATGTTACTACTTGTTTGTCTTTTTACATGAATAAGAACATAATTATGACAAGGAGAGACTGAGAAATGTTTCAAGTAATAGCCATTGCTATTACTCCATTGGTGTTGTTACTCCACCAGTGCTATTACTCTGTTGTTTCTATTACTCTATCGGTGTTGTTACTCCATTGTTGTTGTTACTCTGTCAATGTTGTTACTCTGTCGTTGCCATTACTCCGCTAATGTTGTTACTCCGTCATTGTTGTTACTTCACCGTCGCTGTTACTCTACCGATTGTTGTTAATCCACAATTGTTGTTACTATGTTGTTGTTGTTAGTCCACCGGTGCTATTACTTCACCATTTTTGTTACTCCACTGGTGTTGTTACTCTACCATTGTTGTTACTCCATCAGTGTTGTTACTTCGAAGTTGTTGTTACTCCACCACTATTATTACTCCGTCGTGCTGTTACTCCACCGGTGCTATTACTTCGTCGGTGCTATTACTCCACCATTGCCATTACTCCGCTAGTTACTTTTTCTGTTACTCCACTGCCAAGTAGGTTTCCAGGTACGCCTTCATTGACTCCTACAAATTTAATTAAAATATTCCAAAGAAGATACTAGTACGTGTCATGGATGGTTGCATTTAAGTTGGGGAGGGGGGGGGGGGGTCATGTCATAAATAAATGACAGTGTACCGAAAATCCTAATCATATCACATCATCGCCAAATCCAATGAGAACAAAAACCAAAAATCATGCAATTTTGTAATCATGATTCCTACGCATTGGAATTTGAAATCATACACCGAGAAATTTACCAGTCATTTCCCCAGTACGTTGTATTCAATCACCATAATCACTCACCTGTACTGCCATACCTAGAAATTATTTGTTGTGCTTCTCGAGGCGTACCAGCCATTATTACCATTCTTTTATACCACGGCCACCATGCTAACATTATTGCCATCGTCAGTTGGGTTGTTGTTACTCTCCCCCTACCAACCGACTGTATCCATCGTGTTGATCCAGTTCCTACAGTGATGGGTGGGTTGGTTATGCGCCATGAGCTGGAGGGCACGACATTGGTCCGAAACAATTAGGAAGTATGGTAGTTTTTGAAAATGCAGGGTGGAACGTGTATTTCGACAGATTACAAGTTTTTAATGAGACGATTGCAATTGAATTCACACTCAATTTAGAGGAAGGGAGCTCTTAGGTCTGGGGGATAGAAATCCCTGTTAGAGAAGAAACCATTACAGAGGTTAGTGGGATACCCCCGTAGGGGAAGAAATGGTTTTCACGAAGAACCTCCCTCCCAAACTTCCCCCAAGCATTCTTACAAGCTAGAGAAAATGTTGTTCAGAAAGGTCGGGGGTATGATCAAAATACATTACCACACCTATCGAGTGAGGTAGCAGGTTTTGTAATGAGATACATAACTTGTGAGGGGAGGTATACCACCATGTTTAAATATCATTTTAGAATATTGGCTCACCTCCAGTTCCCACAGACAGAAGCCTTCTCATTGAATATGCCTTTCTTCCTCTTAAGGAGTCTCCAGCTGATGGCACACTCTGCTTAGCGTTCGTGACAAGTGGTAGAAATCATTACCAACCATGGTCTCGTTCAGCTATTAGTCATGCATGCAATTGGTCAACTTCAAATCCCATGGGAAGCATTATTAGATTCTACAGAGGAAGAGATAACAGCTACTAGAGCTGCTAGAGAAAAAGAGTCAGAAGCGATAGAGGAAGGAATCGGAGTAGAGGATGAATAAATAGATGAAGAGGAGCCAGAGGAAATGGAGATGGAACCCGAAGGGCTGGAAAAAAACTAGGAGCATGAACCAGAGATGATAGTCGAGGTTGCTCCACAAGAACCAGCCTCAACCGCAGAACTGATGGAAGAAGAAGTGTTGTAGCAAGGGGCCAATATAGAAAGGGCCATCAGCACCACGATCGAGGCTATCTCTCAAGAACCAGCCTCAACCATGGAGCCAATGGAGAAAATCAGCAACACTACAATAAGCGAAGAGGGACCACATCAAGCTAAGGTGGAGGAATTCATTAATATTGTGGTTGGGGGTGTCCCACAAGAACCACCCTCGACCGTAGAACCAATGGAGGAAGATGAACCAGGATGCGAGGGGCCCAAAGTTGAAAGAACCATGGTGCCAAAAGAAGAAGAGGCTATGGGTATAATGGATGGAATTGATGTGATGATGCAAGAATCCATTTGTATCAATGTCATGCTGGAGGAAATAGTGCCAACATTGTCTGTTCAAGAACTGTTGGATATGAAAGGTGGTGTTACACAAGAACCACCATCAACCTTTCCAACCTTGGATACTATAGAGGAATTAGATGTTGGGATTGATGTTGTTCCACAAGAACTAGCATTAACCTTAGAACGAGGGACTGCATAGGTAGGGGTTTAAGCCTAGAGCAGAGATGTTGCAAATAGAGGGAAGAGTGCAATGCCACAACTGGGGTCGAGATAGATTAGGTATGAAAATTATTATAATTTTCCTCTTACTTCTCCATTCCAAAAGGGGTAAGGGTCTCTCACTCCGCTTGACACATAGAGGAGGATGTGGCCATTCCGCTGATTTTGAAGTATGATAGGTTAAATAAGGAACTAGTTGCCACAATTTTGTTGGCTGCAAACCTCCACAGAGACCTCTCCCAGGAACCTAAAATAGAGGAAAAGGCAGATGTTTTTGAAATGAGGGAACCTAGAAGGGAAATTTTGGTTGAAGCACCGATGGACATCCATCTAGTAAACCCACCACTTATTGAGATAGCTTCATGGTAGGTCAAGGCAGGAGACAGTAAGGAACTGGTTGCTCCCCAAGAAGAGAGACCAAGCAAAGAAACCCCATCGATTGACCCTGTGGTTACTCCCTCGAGCAATCCACCACCTGTTGAACCGGCTGCAGTACCACATGAGGTGGTGGTCAAACAAGAATGGGTAGAATTGTGTGAGCAATGAAGGATGCCAATGAGGCAAAAATATCATCTAAAATTCAAAGAAACAATGCGGCTCAAAACAGAGGTTAAGAGGCTAAGAAAATGGATGCACCGGTTGAAGAAACAGGTGAAGAAATATAAGCGGTGGGCTAAGAGGCCCAAAACCACGATGGTCAAAGCAGGGAAATAGGTAGATGGAGTGGCAACAACCTCTGTTTCCACCCAGATAGACCCAATAGAATATTTGTTTGAAGGCTATGAGTTTTCTTTGACGGCTGAGGTACGAACCTAGAAATCCATCGTGGCACGATATCATATTGAAGTGAAGAAAGCCCAAGAATGAGCATCCATGACTATCTTCAAATATGTGGAGCGTATTGATATAATTCGATTGAGGCATGCAAAGAAATAACTTAAGGTGGAGCGACTGGAAAGGCAAGTGGCAGAATTAAAAACAGATAAATAATAGATGCTCCATTTAACACAGGAAGTGATGGCATGTCGCCCTCCCGCTTCCAGTTACTCTTTATTTTTGTATGAACGCTTTCTTTTCTTATATTTGGAAATCATCTAGAAAGAAATTAGTCATGAGATTGAGGACGGTGTATAGTTCCTCCAAATATTGAGAGCCCATGATGTGCCAACTCAACATTTAATATGTGAGCGTTACATGCATGGGTATCTCTTGTGTGTTGAGAGAGAATTTAATCCGGTTCCATATGTGGGGGACATTCATTTAAGGGCCCTCTCGTCTTACACTTTTAATTAGATAAGATGGCAGAAGGCTTCTGACACGTTCAAGTCAAATCATGCCACGAAGCTTTTTATGGTAAGACGAGAACTCGAGAGATCAGGGAATATGTACAATAAGCACACTACATTTTTAGCAATTATGGGAAATAAGGAACAGATGTTGAGGACACAAAAGTGGTGTATCAATCTCTATGCCAAGTAATTGGTCATGTTTCAAGTAGAGGCCCTTGATAGTTGTCAAAAAATGTGGATGATGTCACCCACATATGTTCAGAACAGAGAATCGTTTGGAGCACCAAATTTTGCACGAGCACTCAGCAAGGTGCCAAGATATGTGGCATGCATCCAAACATGTGGGGTTAGGTGGATGGGAATTTGATTTCAGTACCCTGTCCTTCGGTTGCCAATAGAGCACTACACCCCAGCATATAACGTACCAAATGATTTGTGGAAAGAAGTTCTTCTCTCAAAAGGGTTTAAGGTTACAAGAACGGAAATAGCCGAGGAATATGATATCGCCTGGCTTCATGAAGCATACAACCTATCCAACCAAGACCTACGGAGATGGCGATCTGCACGAGGACATGTAGAAGGCTAGTTGGAGGGAGATGTTGGGCGCCAAATTGGCCTATATTTTCCCTATATTTCTTTCAGCCCTTTTGTATTCATTTGCATATATTTACTGTGTAAAACTATGAGGTAATTCCCTTTATCGTCTCTTGGGATATTTAATTAATGAAGTAAAGACATGAGCATTTTACCTATGAAAACCACTAGAACATGCTATGACTGCAGATTATGGAGCACAGGTGTTGACTGCATGCCATATCACAACAGTCTTGCGTTTCACAACAATTGATCAACCACAATGAAACAACATAACTGATTTGCAGTTATTCTCAACGTGTTTTTGGATCATTCCTATTCTTGCTCTCTTGACGTTAGTGTTGTGATGGAACTGATGTATATCTTTGGGCATATAGTTTCCAGGTACTTGGGAGAGATGTTATTCCCCTTTGTACTGTATAAAATTTGGGTCATTCCTATATTAGGGGTTAGTCAGACCTTGCATTTTATTGTAATAGCATTGTTCAGATTAATAAGATACAAACCTTTTTGTTGATCTATCGTTCGCTGTGAGTAATGCAGCCCTGATTAGAGAGTTGGGCCTGCTCTTCTAATTAGGTGTTGCGTATTTTATTTTTATGTGTGTATTGTGTATTGTTGTGTTCATTCCTTGATTGTTGTCACATATTCTTTAGATCGTTGTGAATGCCTTCTTAAGTTCTGCAGTTTAATTTCTATTTCTATTTTAGCAATGCTTTGATTTGGTAATCACGAACCTTGTTTGATAACAGATTGTAACCTTTCCCCTGCATATACCTTGCATGTTTCCTTGAAAATAATACACACATGGATTGATACATTAATAAAAGGTGTGAGTAAATTGTTCATACCTGGACACCAACAAGAGCAACACTAACGAAGGGTGGGATGAAGAATTTCAAATAAATAGAGAGTGACATTTTCCACTTAGTCCTAATCCTATGGACTATGAGAACATCAATGATGAAAGCCAAGATGAAGAACTTCCAATAAATCAAGATTCACATTTTCCACATAGACCAAATCCTAAGGACTAAGAGAGAAATAGTAATGAAGGGAAAGATGAACAATTTCCAGTAAATAGAGAGTCACATTTTTCACTTAGTCCTAATCCTAGGGACAATGAGAGTGGGAGTGATGAAGGGCAGGATGAAGAATTTTCAGTAAATAGAGAGTCACATTTTATACTTAGTCCTAATCCTAAGGACTGTGTGAGCAGTAGTGACAAAGGGCATAGTGAAAAATTTCTAGTAAATAAAGAGTCACATTCTCCACATAGTCCTAATCCTAAGGATTATGAGAGAAACACTAAAAAATCATAGGTTGAAGAATATCCAGTAAATAGAGAGTCAAAATTTCCATTTATTCCTAATTCTAAGGAATATGAGGGTAGCGGTGACCAAAGGAAAGATGAAGATGTTGAAGAATATCCTCCAAGTCAGTACTACAAAAGCACACATGATGGTAGTGAACATTTTCCTGCAACTGAAGATGGTAATGAATATTTTTCAAACAATGACGGTGATTAATTTCTTAACCATGTTCAAAATGATCATAGTGAGGATAATATTCTTCCTAATGATGATGAAAATTCTTATAGAGATGATGATGAAATTAGGGAGACGTTACCAACAAATATTGTATCGAGGAGTAGGAGTAGACCTTCTCGTATCAATCCAAGATGTTTTAGTTATACAAGGGGTAGAGAAGAATACATCATGAGAATAAGTTCTATTAGTGATTTCATTTCAAGTGAATTTTGTCAAAACAATTTCTTGAAACATATGGGTTTCAAGTTTGCATTGAAGAAAAGGAAGAGATATTTGTCAATGAATAAAATCATGAAAAATTCATACTTAGCGGGGTGCATGAAATCCACATTATTGGGTTATGATTATCATATTTGGTCTTTATCTATCTGTAGAAAGGCTTTCAAAATGTTTCATTCAATTGGTAATTTTTGTTTGTCAAGAATCCAATTTTTTTTTGAAAAGGATACCACATTTTATTCAAAAGTATGTCATAAATGAGAGTTTGGGCCATTAGCAACTACTACAATGTCATGAATGAAAGACTTATTTTCAATGCATGGAGCGTGTATGCCAAATAGAGACACAAAACATATTCGAGATAATTTATCAAGACGATAAAGATACAACCTATACAAAGAATATGCAGATGGTGTTTAAGGAAATGGTCATTTTATTACATATCAACATTTTATGAAGATATGGAAGAAATAAATCAACAATGTTTGTATTCCTAAGAATACAAGGATCAGGGTTTGTAGTACATGTGCTTATCTTAAATAAAAAAGGGTTAAATATCAAGGGACAGAAAGAGGTAAGCATTCATAAAATTATTTTTTGACATTCTATAGTTGTAAATTATGGAAACAGATTTATTAATAGGCTTCTTTTATGTTATGTGTAGATTCCATTGTCAAAACACTTCAAGAGCATCATGAAAAACAACAAATTGATGGTAAAAAGTTGTACAAGAATCAACATAAGTGTTATGATAATCCAAATAAATATTTGGGTTTGATAATTCATGGTATGGACCATAAGAAAACACTTCTACCACATTTTGTTTGCACACACAAAAATTTACAGCAGGAAAATTTAATTCAGTTTCACTTGGTTGGTTGTATGGTATTCAATGGGAAAATGTTGCCAAGGTTTTACTTCACAACACTAAATATTCATAATGATGAAAATATGACAATAACCATAATTCAAGATGTTATTTCTCATTGGTATGGTAATCTTCGTAAAGTTTTGTATCTACTATTGGATAAGACTTTTCATAAAAACAAAAATAAAATTTGTTTTTAGATACCTAAACATGCTTGTTGAATTAAGAATTTTTCTTCTGAAGGTAAAGGTTGGTTTCCTTCTTGTTGGACACACTCATGGCCATATTGATCAGATTTTAGTCATTTTTTAGTCACATTGAGGAGGGCAGATGTTGGGAGCTTACCATCATTCACTGAATGTACTAAGAAATCATACATGCCAGAACCTATTTTTCATGTGTTGGAAGAAATTATTGACATGCGAAGCTTTATTATGGGATCACATGGTGAGGATAAATGCATTAAACAACTTAATGAAATTAGATTCCAAAATCAATTTCACATCAAAAAATTGATGGGAAAACACTAATATGGGGCAAGAAGTATTCAATTACTACAGAATGGGTTCGATCATTAGGTTTAGCATTTTTGAAGTTCATTCCAGATCATCCAATATTTGCATCAAATATATTGTTATTACAATCATTTGTTGAATTTCATAATGCACGAAGGAAGAAGAGAGATGTAAATCATTCTGATTGCGTGGAAGAAATTAAAAAATGTATTAGATATACATATGAGTACTTTGATGTTGTTGATTCATTTTGGTGGGAGTATTTTTCAATAATCAGAGGGATATCATTTCAAGATCAAAAAATGAAGATATACGTTTGAAGGCTCCATTTATTTCGCCACAAAATGTGTCAAATGAACATGAGGAAAGAAACATTGTTCAACAACGGCAATCTCAAGGTATTATTACTTCTTTAGAGTTAGAGGGAGGAGAAATTTATATTAGTTCCATAAGATCTTGTGCACAACATGAAGCCATGGAAGACCTTCATAAGGGTTCAGTAGAGGATATTAAGGAGGGTTGCATGATCACAATGTTGCTAGAGACGGTAGTTGATAAATAAATTGGAGGAAAGAGAAAAATAAAGGGTACACATATAAATCGTCGTCGCACAAACCTATTAAAATCAGAGGATGTTGACATATTTATTTATGACTTCAATTTAACAAAGAGAGGAACTCTTCGCTTGAAGATGATAGATATTCTAAAGAGGTTTCTACGAGAAGAAATAGTGTTGAGATGGGAGTCTGCTGAACCCAGTCGTAGATCTAAAAGACTTTGGAAACTTGAAATTGCGGGCATGTATGTTGACTCAGATGGGGCACGAGTTGATGAAAGAGAATAATATGGAATTTCTTCATGTGCATCCATTCCTTCATCTAAAGATGTGAATTTTGATGGTGTGCAAGAAAATATGAGTGATTTTGAATAATTGTCTAAGATAGTTTATATAACTGATGTTTGCATGCTATCTTGAAATAAAAATTTTAACTTCCATATGATGTTACATGAAGTTATGAGTAATTTTTATGTTTGTTGGATTATATGTTTTAATTATAATGAATTTATTTGTTTAGAATATCCACAATGTAACAACAACATAGAGAAATGATTTATGTTTCATTCAATCTAAAAGTATTGATATTTTGATTAATTTATTCATAATATCATGGTTGAAATGTGTTGAAAACTTAATTTTTTTTATATCTATGGTTGAAAATTTATCATTTGTTTTGTATCTTTAATGTTATGGTAGAAAACAATTAGAATTTTAGAGATATTTAGTGTCATGTTATTATATGTTTAACGACATGGATGAAAATTGTTGGAATTTTAATGTCTTTCGGATCCCATTATTTTATCTTTAATGCCATTACTAAAAAATGTTGAAATTGTACCCGAAAAAGAAAAATTTTGTTCTACCAACAACATTAGTGTGTTTTTTCCATTATTTTGCACAAAAAAATTGGCTTTACTTCCATTTTTTAAAAAAGTTGAAAATTAACCCTAAAAAAAATAAAACATCTTTCCATAATACACACTTTTCGTTTTTGGGTTGTTTTTCATGTTTTTTGGGGTTCTTTTGGCCAGAGTTCTTGTTTTGAGTTTACAGGTCCCATTTCAAAGTTTACATTGTTAGAACTAGAATCACTATTACAGAGCACACTAACCTAGCCATTTGATTTTGACTACTCTATTAATTAATTCAAATGACTAAATCATAGAGCATAAACACAAAATAAATTTAAACATGCCCACAATAACACTGGAATTAAAATGCATTTATTAATTCTGAATTTATTGTTACATGCAAGAACTCAAATTTCATAATAATGTTTGTATATCACTTGAAATTTACATGTCGTAGCACAAGAATACCCCACGGTACTCAAAGAAGTCTCTCCAAATCGTACAAGTGAAGGTCTATCCAAATTGTGTAGTAGCCAAAAGCTAAAACCTAATAGCTAGAAACAAAGGCCCCTTTTCTTCCTTTTTCTTGCAATTTATTTCTCACGTTGTTGAACTTTTCGCATTCCAATTGAAACAAGTTGTCTCCCATGTTGTCAAGCTCTTCGCGTTCCAGAAGTAAATTGATTTAGTTTCCTACAGTTACGTGGATGATTGAGAGTTGGTAACTTACATCATATACTTGTACCATGTATGGTAGTAGTGGCCTATAATATCAACTCTTGATTTTAGATGTGTTAAAAACTCGTGCAATTGGAGTATCAATATTTGATCCTTGGAGTGTCAATAACTCAAAAGTATCTATCCTCTTGAAAGCACTTTGATAAGGTATAACTACAAGAGTAGAAAAACTATCAGTTGGGTATATCAACAACTAACATAACAATGTTAGCAACTAAAATACGTGGGAGTAATAGAATTTATTTTCCTGCATATATTACGAACTCGAACAAAAACCTGTTTTTGGTTGATGATGATTGGCAAAGGCCAAGGGTACTCCTACATTAAAAGAGGAGGAGGGGATAGAATAGGAGAATGAAGAGGATGATGAGAAGGGTAGAGGGAGGAGAGGGATCAAGAAGAGAAACCTAAGAATGAAGCTAAGCGATAAAAAACTTCCATGATTGGCTTAACTTGTAACAATCTTCCCTATTAAAGCTATCTATATGTTTTTCAATTTTAATAGTTTACTGAAAGATATAGAATCATAATAGAAATCGAAGGCAAAAAAATTGACTTGGTTAAATAATATTATGTGCTTAGATTTATGAGAGTGATCAATAATCATTCGTTTGGAGTTACAATAGTGATGTATTCTTTGAGACTAGATTTAAAGGAACAAGTTTAACATATGGTTAACATCTAACCTATAAAAATAATATCATTCACAAAAAGTTCATTTCAATCTTTACCATTGTATTTTTATATACATGACTACAAATATTAATTATGGTTAAATAGTTGCATTGTAATACTCTATATGAGAATAATGTAAAATTTCTTCTATGTTCAATCTAAACAGAAAAAATAATACTAAGTGGAAGAATAAAGAATTTTAACCATAAGAAAAAAAATTCATGTGTCATCTATATATATATATTATATATATATATATATATGGAATTACAAGATGTTTTTTTATGATTCAAGATGAAGAAATGTATAATTACTATTAGAGTCAATGTGAAATTTAAAATAAAAATTATAATTAAAAACTATTCTTATTTTCATCAAAATAAAACAATTCAATAAAATATTTCGACATTAACCTTATATATAATATAAAAATATAAATAACAATGCATTATATAAATGATTGTAAGTTTACATTGAAATATATATATATATATATAAAATATATATATATATATTATATATATAATATATATATATATATAATATATTATATAGTGCATTAGATATTATTTTGATAATTCATCTAAAAAAATATTAATTTGCAAACACTTCTGTGAATGTATCATTATGAATATGTTATATTGGATGAGATACATTATGCATTAATATTAAACAAAATAAAACAAAACAAAACAGAAATAGAAATATAAGAAACATATTGCCAAACTAGGGTAATAGTTGCAATGCAACATAGTCCTAGTCCCTGCCTCTACCACTAATTAATTGATTAAAGGTTGTGCTGAGTGTGGAGAAAAAATTGCACAATGAAAGCTCTCGACACAATGAAATATCTTTGCACAAAATTCTTTTTCCTGAGGATGAACCACATTATTTGGTTCGAAACATCAACCAAATACTAATGATCTGATTAATCCAAAAGACATTCTCATTTACAATGAAGGCTCTCTACACAAAGCTCTTTTGCTAGTGAAAGCTCTCTACACAAAGTTCTTCGCACAATGAAATAAACAATTTTTTTTTAAATTGCAAATAGATGTACTTGTAATTTGTGGAAGCTTTTTTAATTTTGAAATTAAAAATATATAATAAATACTTTTTTTAATGGATGCATATATGAAATGATATGACACTTAGTTTATAGTGATAAAAATTAGCTTCTGAAATATATGTATCTTTGTGTATCATGCTTCATCAAAGGATAAAAGGTTGTATATTGTGGCTTTCATGGTGTAGTTTTTGAAGCTAAATCCACACTTCATACACATTTCCTTGCACTCTACACAGAGGTGATTTCCATTGTGTTGAGCTCCACAATCCACATCAACTTGCTTTGTCTTCACTTAGCACTACTCACATGTTATGCCTCTGAATACATGCTTCAAGATTATGTATTATTAATTAATATCTCTTAATATTGATAGATAAATAGGACACACATACACTACTTTTCCCCACCCAAAATATGACTCTGGTATGGCATCCATGACTTTGAAAATGTATGAAATGATGAAAAAACCATATGATGCCTTTGGTGGATTCCTGTCAAAAATATCAGAATCAACTTTATTAAACAACTTGAGTAGCTCACAGGTGTGGAACACCACCTGTAAGACTGCCTCTATAGAACATGCTCTATCTTACATGCATTACATGGGAGATATATATAATTTACACACATTTAGGGAAGTTAAAACAACACCCTAGAAGATAGGAATAAACTCCTACTCTAAGGTTTGGTTGGAACTGTCACTCCATTAAGACATTTCAACATTAATCTCAACACTCCCCCTTAATGGAGAAATGGATTCATAGATATGCCTAACACTTCCCTAAACAACTCAAATTTGATTCTACCAAGAGGTATGGTAAAAGTATTAACAGCATTATCATAACTACTACAATACTCAATATGGATTTCTTTTGACTGAACTTTCTCCCTGACAAAATGAAAGTGTGTATCAATATGCTTTGTTCTCGTATGAAATAGTAGATTATTTTCAAGTTTGATGGAGCTTTGGTTATCGTATTTGGTCATTGTTGCAACCTTCTGTTCTTATCCAACATCAAGGAGAAGTCTCATCAACCAAACTGCTTCACATGTTGTTGCACACATAGCTTGACATTCAGCTTCTGTAGAAGACAAGGATATTGTGTTCTTCTTTTTGTTGCTCCATGTAATGACCTCGGATCCAATGTTAAATGCATAGCCTATTATGGATCGTCTGTCAGCTACATATCCATCCCAATTTAAGTCTGAAAAACCCATCAATCTAACATCACATGAATCAGTATCTAAGGTTCTCTGGAGATACCTCAAAACACATTTTGCTGCAACCCAATGGCTCTCAAGGGGCTTTGACATAAATTGGCTCAATGCACTGACTGCATAAGAAAAATCTAGCCTAGTTGTAGTTAAGTAGATTAGACTCCCAACTAGTTTTCTATACAAGGTTGCATCTGCCTCCTTAGATCCATCATCATTCTGAAGTTTAACGTTATGCTGTAAAGGTACTGCTACAACTTTACACTAAACTATTTTGAAATTTTTCAGCAAACTCCTAACATACTTACTCAGTGACAGAAGAGTTTTTCTAGAATCCCTCTAGACTTCCAAACCCAAACAGTAATGTAGCTCTCCAAGGTATTTCATCTCAAAGACTTGTGACATCTACTCCTTGATTTGTTTAATGAGATTATTAGCATTCCTTGTAATGATGATATCATCTACATATAAAGAAATCAAAATAAACCTTCCCTCTTTATCAAACATGGTATAAAGATTAGGGTCATTTTTTCTTCTTTTATAACCATATTGTAGGAAAAATGAATCAATTTTGTCATACCATGACCTGAGTGCCTATTTTAGTCCATAAAGAAATTTCTTCAACCTGTAAACTAAATGATCTTCACCCTATTTGACAAACCCCTCAGGTTGCACTAAGTAGACTTCTTCTTTTAAGTACCCTTTTAAAAATGCAGATTTAACATCTAGTTGGTGAATCATCCAATGGTGTTTGGTAGCTAAAGAAATTATGATTCTGATTGTGTTCAGTTTAGCTACAGGGGAAAATTTTTCAACATAATCTATACCGTCTTGCTGTGAATACCCCTTTGCAACCAGCCTAGATTTATACTTATCTATGCCCCCATTGGCTTTAAATTTAGGCTTATACAACCATTTGCATCTGATGGGTTGTTTTCATTTAGGTACTTTAACTAAATCTCAAGTTTTGTTTTGAGGATTGATTCATATTCCTCTTCCATAGCAGCCCTCCATTCACTATATTTACTAGCTTCTTTATAACTAGAGGGTTCAACAACATTCATCATACTAGTTATAAAAGCATTTTCCCTATATCTTGTTGGAAACTGAACCTTCCTACCTGATCTCCTGAGTGGTGGGGTAGCTTGAAACCTTGTTTGATCATCGTTTTCTGGACTTCACTTGACAGCTACATCATCTTCTTTCCCTTCCTGCTGCTACTGCTCATTGTTGTCACCTGATGTATCACTTCCTTCTTCCACCCACAAGGGCATGTGACATTATACATTAGCACTCTAATGGCTTCCATCATTAACCTTCTCATGAAACACTACATCTCTTCTTGCAAAAACTCTATGAGTAGAGGGATTAAATAGTTTGTAAGCCTTCAATTTTGTACAATGCCCAACATAAATAAATTTGATGGCCTTTGAATCTAGTTTCTTTCTATATTCCTTTGGGACATGGGAGAAGGCTTTACTACCAAAAACTCTCAAATGTTTAACTGTAGGCTTATAACCAAATAAAGCTTCAAAAGGAGTTTTGAAATCTAAACTTTTTGTTTGACTCCTATTCCTTAGATATACTGTAGTGCTAATTGTTTCACCCCAAAATCCATTAGAAATATTCTTACCTTTTGACAAACTGCGAGCACACTCCACAAGGGTTATGTTCTTCCTCTCTGCAATCTCATTCTATTGAGGAGTGTGGGGTACTCTAAAATGTTGTTGTATCCAATTATCTTTGCAATATTTGAGGACACAAGCTTTCTTGTACTCTCCCCCTTGATCTGGGCGGAGAATATTGATGCTTTTACCTATCTAATTTTCAACCATATTTCTGAACTCCTTGAAGTATTCAAAAGTGTGGCTCTTCTTCCTCAGGAAATATACCCAAGTAAATCTACTACAATCATCAATAAACAATAAAAAATAGTATGCACTACCTAATGACCTTGTCTACATAGGCCTGAGTAAATTTGTGTGTACCAGCTCGAGTATATCTCTCCTCCTTCTATCAATATTCACAGGGAATTCATCTCTATGCAACTTTCCCAATGTACATGCATCACAATCAATATGAACATGTTTTGAAATAGGAAGACCTTCGATCATACCTCTTTTCTGTAATAACAACATATCATTGAAGTTAATATGGTCAAACCTCTAATGTCATAAGTCCACTGTAGTAATGGCAGATTATGTCAATGCCTAATGTGGTGTGCTTTTGACATTTAGCTTGTACAATCCTCCCACATGAATACCTGATGCAATAGGCTTCATACAATCTAACAGGTCTTTAATGACACAATATGATTTATAAAACTCTACCTTGAGATTCTAATCAGTTATAGTAGAAACATAGATTAGATTCTTTTTTATCCCAGGTACATACATCACATTATGGATATGTCTAATATTTCCATCAAGAAAAACAATAGGAATACTACCATAACCTTTGATTTGGTACCCTCTATCATCGCTAACATAGATGTTTTCTCCATTTTTGGTCTCTTTGAAGTCTTCAAGCCACTGTTTGTTCCCTATCATGTGGATGGATGCACGTGAGTCCACAAACCAGGTATCTACTTTATCATCCTTAGCGGAAAGCGCAGAGTCAGATATGAACAGTCTGAGGTTCTAACTCTGTTCCTCATCAGTAAAATTACCTGCATGTTGTTTATGTCTCTTTCAGCCTTCATCAAATTTCTTCTTCATGCAATATCTGGCTATATGGTCGGTTCTACCATAATAAAAAAATTTGGTCATAGAGTCATTTCTATTGAAAGATGTACCTTGAGGTGGGGGAATCCTTCTCTCTGGGGTTGCACTACTCGTTTGTGCTACATTTGGCTTTCCTTTGAAGGGCTTCTTCTTCACCATTAAGGCTAGATCTAAACTCAGTTTATGAGTCAGTCACCTTTCCTCCTCTTGCATGAGGATCCCTCTCAATTCTTCAAACACGGGGGATTTCTCTCTTGCATTCAAGCTAGTGATGAACATTTGATACTCGTCAATCATACCAATCATGGCAATTATGACCAAATCTATATTTGACACAACTTCACTAATGTCACCCAGCTTGTTCTTGAGCTCCTTGATCTGTGACATCAATGCTACAATTGTCTCATTCTCCTCCATCTTGATGGAGAGAATTTTTCTCTTCAAGAAGAATAATCAATTGGGGTTCTTAACCTCATAGAGATCCTTGAGCATCTTCCATATTTCTGGTGTAGTCTTGCTATCCCAGGTATGGGGAATAACACAATCTTTGACCGACAATTTCAGGAGCATTCTCACCTTAGTCACCCGCTTGTCCTAATCTTGGATTGTTTTTGTTGTTCCTCCTGTAGCCAAGTTCGGCTTCACCTCATCATTATTCACAATTGTCCATGCATTGTGTCCCTCAAGCAAGGTCTGCAGCTTAAATTTCCAACCAAAATAATTGGATCCATCCAACATCTTATTCTCATTGAGGTATGCTTCTGCTAACTGATTATTCATCTTGAATGAATAAAAAAAATAAAATAAACTTCAACCGCAGCAATTAAAAAAAAAGTTCAAGACTACTGCAAATGCCAATTCAAAAAAAAAAATGAGCCTAGATCCCCTTGATTTTTAAGAAATCACTTCAATTACTTCTTAAAAAGAAAAGAAAAAAATCCACCTCCTCTTTCAAATAAT
Source organism: Pinus taeda (assembly GCA_000404065.3). Taxonomy (NCBI): domain Eukaryota; kingdom Viridiplantae; phylum Streptophyta; class Pinopsida; order Pinales; family Pinaceae; genus Pinus; species Pinus taeda. The sequence continues at coordinate 25,126 of APFE031203864.1, read as the reverse complement.
AAGCCCCTTTTTTTAGTTAAGTTTTTAAATTAAAAACTTTAATTAAAAAAAAAAAAACCAATCTCCTTTCACCAAAATCAGAATGAGGATCATGTTGGGCACCATTCCTCCAACTCCATTCCGGCTTAAAAAAAAAATTGTCAGCAACACCCACGTCCGTGCCGACAACAATATATTAGATCGGATAAAAGAATGGCTCATGACAGTCTCTGAGTTGTTTGAAAGTTTAGGTAGCAGTAGTGGCAGCCTCTGTTCTCAAGGCTAATGTGAAATTGGGCACTTCTCACACAAAATATATACTAAAAAATTATTGATTTCCACCAGCAACCCAAACCATAGAGGAACACCTTTTTTTATCAAGGTAGGATTGTATGGAAAAATGAAAATTCATGCCTCTTACGCAGATCAAACTTTCAACTGACGAGGAGGCTTGAAATCCCTAGTGATTGTTAGTTGTCTGCTTCTCTCTCTTCATAGTAGACACATTGGCAATACCACACATCAATGGCTTCCTCATGTGATTAATCGTAGCATCTTCAGCACCAATAAAAAAATATTTTCTCTGTCCATGCAAGGGATTTAGGGAAAACAACATTGGGTCCTCCCTCGGCTCTGCAATTTGGAGAGGCTTCAGGAAATTGAAACGTTTTTCAAGAACAATCTGATTTGGAAATTTCAGACCGGATCAAAGATTATCATAGGTTGGGATGAGTTTGCTAGAGCGGCTGGAAAAATCTAAATATCCACATAGTTAATGAGATCGCTCCACAACAGGGGTATTTTTTCTGGGCCAGTGCCATCCGAAGATGGGAAGGAGCTATTCCAATTTGGAAATCAGCGACTAAATTGCACCTATGTGATGAAATGGCAATGTAATGGATTTCTATTATATCTTCTCTGCGGGCACATGGCATATATCGCTCTATGGATAAGGAATTCCTCATTTGGAAGGGACTTGGTGGCTCTTCGATTGTCCATGTCAAGCATATATATCAATAGTTTCTAATCTCAAAATCAAGAAATTCAAAAAATACCTTTCCTACATCATTTTGGAAAATGGGTTGCTCCATAAAGATGATAATTTTTGCCTGGTTGGTGTTTTATAATAGGAATCTAACATGGGAAAACTTACAAAAGTGAAATTGGTGTGGGCCTGCCATATGCCTTCTTTGTAGATCAAACCCTGAGAACAACACTCACCTATTTCTCTCTTGTCCACAAGCTCAGATAATTTGGTGGAATCTTGCTGCCCACTTTGGTTACATCCACAGCTCTTTCCCTTCCATTCTTGAGGCTTTTAAAAGGTGGAGTATTTTGCACAAAGAATGGCGGGCCATTCCATTATTGACTATTTGGGCCATTTGGAAATGGGGAAATGGGATTATTTTCAGTACAAAAAAAGAATCTCATACTTCTGTTTTTGAATCTGTCCTCTATCAATACAATGCACTCGATTTGTCAGGTTAGACCAAGGTCAGAAATGGAAGAAGTTTATAGACATGGGTGCTCACGGCTATTCCACGCGCTTATTTCGACGGAGCTGCACAACATGGTTTGTGCACATGTGGAGTATACATTATTCTAGAAGATGGTCAAGCCTTTGAAATTTATTAGAATGGTGGACCAGGGTCCAACAATAGAGCTGAGGCAATGGATCTAGCTGGTCTTCTTTCCCTTTGTATCTTTCTTGACTTACCGAATATACAAATTTTTGAAGACTTGAAAGTCATCACTGATCATGTCTTGTCAAAATACATTATAAAAATATACATCTTTCTGGATGGCTGAATAGGATAGAAGCTTTATGGAGTAGCAGGAGGGACTACATAATTTCACATACTGACAGGGATAATAACAAAAGGGCAGCTGCTTTATCCAAAATGGGCCTATCTTCTCCACAAGGTGTTTGGAGGATGCAGATCACGATGGACAACATTTCCTATGCAATCCAAGACTTTTGCCTTCTAGGTACATAATTTTATTTCTAATGAAGAAATCTGGTATGTATCTATTTTCCCCTTTTTTCCTTTCCATTGTGGAGGTTTGCTCACTCATGTTTTCCATAGGGATCAATTTTCTCAATATATGTTGCTCATATATATATATATCTTTCTCCATATGTTCTATATGTAGCTGAACATGATATCTTTCCTATGTTTTTTATCCACATTATGTGGCTTTGAACCATATATCTGCCTTTGTTGTCGGTTTTCTTTCTCACATACATGCATATGTCTGTACAATCCTCTATCATGAATATAATACAAATATATAGCTTTTTTTCGTGTTGAAAAAGGGATCGCACCCTCCTCAGACTCTATTAGATTCAACAACATCAAATTGAATATGTCAATGGATTTCAATATGAAGCCCAATGGCCTAATTGTGATACCATTTTGGGGCCACCTCACGGATCAAATAAGCCAAATTGATGGAATGAACCCAAATCATTGGTGAAAATGCAGGCAACAACCTCCTCAACATTCCCTTCGGCCTCCTCAACAGTCCTGGCCTCCTATGGCCTCCTCCATGGCCACCGATACATGATCTTCTCACATAGATTTCTTCTATTCACACAGACGACGCAATTGAAGAATGGCTCACTCGCGCCGTTCTTGAAACAAAAAATCGTGTAAGGGAAAAAGTGAATCAGCGTGACTATTGCACCAAATTCTGCACTGATCTCCCTTCAATTCATGCTAGTCTCTCCACTTGGGGTTTCAAGCCGTCCTCGGCCCTGTAGCTCTAATAACATGTCAAAAATATTATAATCAACTTTATTAAACAACCTCAGCATCTCACAGGTGTGGAACACCACCTGTAAGACTTCCTCTGCAAAACACGCTCTGTCTTACATGCATTACATGAGAGATATATATAATTTACACACATTTAGGGGAGTTAAAACAACACCCTAGAAAATAGGAACACACTCCTAATCTAAGGTTCAGTTTGAACCGTCACTCCATTAATACATTTTGACATTAATCTCAAGAATGCCCTCCTAGGTCTGCAAAATCAATCATACATCATGTATACTCTTCCCTCACTAGCCTATTGCCTTTGTTAATCAGTTTCACACTCTAAGGCAATGGTCAGTTAGTCATATCCCGAGTTGTTGTCTCAGAGTAGGTGAAGGAAACTGGATGGCCATAACACTTGCTTAGAAGAGGTAGTCATAATTGATTAAGGGAATTTAATAGAAATAATAATTTCAATTCTTGGTCCACTCGGATATTTATAGCCTCTATTCTCAATTTCCATAGACATGTCGATATTAATTTGAATAGGGTCCTTGAAGGCCCATTTTTTATTAACTTAAACATGGAAATTGTAAGTACAATAAGCATGTAGAAGTGAAATTGAAACTCCATTTTGGCCTAGGTTTTTCACCTTGTCACCATCTCTGCAGGTGATCATGACTCCTTTAAATATTTTTAAACAATCATAAGGCTTAGATTTGTTAAGACCTCTAAAAAGATGCAAAATGATTTCAGACATTGACACTAGGAATTGAAATATATCATTTTTTATTTTTATTTTTAATGATATTTTCAATTTTGTTGTAATGGATTGTTAATAATAAACTAATAATAAGAGTTTTAGCATACATTTTGATTTTAAAGCAAGCCTCCACCATGTAAAATATCGTCGTTGAAGCTTATTCGAGGGATTGTGACTCTGCTAAAACAATATTTGTAGAAAATGGAAGCCAGATTGATGTTGTTGCACTAAGCATGTTACCAAATGGATCTCCAAGGTCATGAATGCTCATCTTTTGTGATTATGTGAAATGATATATAAGAATTACTACTAGTTTTTTAGAAATTTGTTGAGCAATCCCGAGAAGGTATTGTTATTTGCAAACATTGCAACTGAAACAATGGACAATATGTGCTCAACTCCTATATGCCATTAAATTTTAGATATAATTCAAAACTGCACCAATAAAAGATTCATTCAGGGAAGTCATGCCATTGAAAAAATAAAAAATAATGATGGAAACCTGTAGGGCAAGACTCCATGAGACATTGTGAAAATCTTTCATTGCACTGAGAAAACTTCTTTACATAATGAAACATAATAATATTAATTCACCATTTTCTCAACACTCCTTTCTCTAATTTAATTCTCCAACCATAACAAAGAGATATATGGATGGTTAAGTATTTGATTCTTCCTATTATTTTTTATTCTAGTCCATATTCCCTAGTCCCTAGCTACTAATTTCAACATGTCCACAGATGTACATGAGTATTATGTGAGATCGAAGCAATGTGACCAATGTTAGAAATTTCTTGTTTAACTATCGAGTTTATGATTGAGGCAATGGAGATCAATTAAAGGTGGAGGCAACTAAGTTTGAATTTACTGAACTCAACTAGAAGTTGGCCCACAGTGTAACATTCACAAAAAAATTGAAAAAATAAACAATAATGTCTTTGTTCTCTCCATGCTACATGGTGAACCTTTTGCAACTATGACCATTTGCATGCTTGGAGACACGTTTGTGTTTACAATGTCCAAATACACTCACTAGTGGTATTTTCTATTATGTTTCCCCAAATTTTTTTAAGAAAACATCAGTGGGATATTATTCATGCGAGTTTGTTTCATAGAAATGCTTTTCACACCCCTCCTTACATAAAATATGGTTGGGAATGTCTTAAAAAATTACATTTTTACTATTCTTGGAAACAATGTTGGATTTAAAACATGATGAGAAAGACTTGGGGATTGTGGTCAATCGAGGATTCCACCATCCTTCAATAATACAAATATTTGAAGTTCCTACCCTACTGGCATTACTTATCATGAGTGCAATATCAATAACCATCTGTGTGTGGAGGAGGACATTAAAGAAGTTGAGTTTCAGTAGAAACACCATGTTGGCCATTAAGGGGTTGTAGAAAACATTTTATTATAGTAGTTCGGTGCTCTAATTAATTTTAGTGTCACTGTATGATATGTAATTCAACGGTACAACTGATCATGAAAACTAATTTGTAGTCTAAATTCTACCAATATTATCTACTTCATGGCCTAATTAGCTATTGGCTATGATCTTTAGCACTCCTATGAAGGATATCTTTGCATCAAACAGAGGTAAACTTTGTAAACTTGATTCCACCATAATTTAGATGACATATGTGCGGAGGAAGTTTATTGTGAGGGAGTGTGGAGCTCCACACTGCTGCACAATGAACTTCCTCTGCAGTTCAAGCAGTTATGAAAACATTGATTTTAGAAATGAGACAGAAATGCAATTGCATCAATTTCAACTTCCATGCCCACAATCTGAGATGAACTTTAAGCAAGTAGAGAATTAGTTGATATTTTCTCGATTGTATTATGAAATTCACCGTGCATTGAATTGAACATATCAACAGAAACACTCACATACGAAGTGTCACTAACTCATTCAAAAGTTGAAGAGTGTGGAGGAAGATCATTTTGTGGAGCTCCGCATTTCTCCATACTCCCTTACAATGATAGGCTAAAGAAACTCTTAAACGTACCTTTCCTTAACAAGCAACCCCAAATTATTTAATATTTTTGATCATATATCATTTCATTCTTTGTTGGATGGGTGCATTAATAAAGTGATAGTATTAATTGCATTTAATTGAAATATTTACATTCAGATATGCATGTGTTGAATACATGAATGATCTCTACAAAATGTCCTTCATCTTATTACCTGACATAGCTATGAACAATCAATTGTTGATATTTAAAAACTCAAAACATGTAATAAGTGTAGGAAAATTTCTCAATAATTATGGAAAATCCCAATCCAAACAAATATATTGATGATTGAATCATAATTGTAATTGTATTTCCAGTGTGGGAAATTTAGGGGCTCCACATAATGAAATTAGCTATTTATTTGGAGCTCCACACTCCTACACCAATGCTCGCATTCACATGTTGTATGCATTGAGCGCCACAACATTAACCATTAGCTTTAGTAACAATTGAGGAGGACCATTACTGCATGGAAAGCAATGAAAGACTAGAGTTCCATTCAAGATGGGATTTGAAGGCAGATGGCACGCATATTTTTTCAATAGATACAAGGATAGAAATGGACACTTAATATTTGAAATATATAGGCAGAGGATTTTCCTCAAGATAATTCTCACGGATATTAAATCACACAGTTGACTTTTCTTTGAGTAGATGCATTGATAGAGATGGACACTTAATATTTGAAATATTTAGGCAAAGGAGTTTCCTCAAGATAATGCTTGTGGATATTAAATCACATAGTTGACTTCCGCAACCAAAACAAAGCTAAAATGCAGGCAAATTTTCCCACAACGGAATAGAAAAAAACAGAGTGAAATTGGGAGAAATACAATAAAACTTTGGATTATAATTCTAATACATGAAATAAATTCATATGGAAGTTATGGGTTCTTTAGTAAGTAAACAAAAATTATTATTGTGATTTACACTTCATGAGGAGTTTCAAAGTAACAAACTAGAAAACCTAACATCTGTTTGTTTTCACTCACCCGCCAAAAAGTACTCCACAATTGTCTCTCTAAACTTATCAAACTTACCACCTCTACACAACAAACAAAACGCTTTCTACATACTTGTATATTCCAACATGCATTTCAACACATTAATTCATGACAAAGTCAAAGTATTAAGACATAGCATGGATGCTTGTACAAAATATATGATTTTCTGAACTCACAGGTGTTGTGGACTATAAGTAAAAATTGTGAAATAAATGTTTGACCATGATTTTTCACCAACTTTGCATTAAATTATAATTTGAATTTAATTACTTGATGTGTTGAGGAATGGAGAATTTGTACTCCTTCTCAAAACTTTATTTAATCCACATCCTTCATCCTGCAAATAAAATACCAACTTGCAGTAAAACTCTACTTGCTTGATTTACTTGTGTACGACAAGTATGGTTGTTGTTAGTTTATTTAACACAATGGTTGGGATTAATTTTCCAAATCTCCCCCTTTATCATAATTGTCGTCATTGACAATTCCCAAACAATGTCTTAAATAGACAAAATTTTCATGTGCCAATGGATTTGTAAAAATGTATGCAAATTGTTCTTGTGACCTGCAATGTTGCAACACAATTTCACCATTATTAATCAATTCTCTAATAAAATGATATTTATTGTCAATGTGCTTGGTCCTCATATGAAAAACATAATTCTTTGATAGTGCAATTGTGGAATTGTTGTTGCAGAAAATAATTTTTATTCCCTCTTGTTCATGGCATAAATCCTACAACATTCTTCTCATCCAAAATTCTTGACATGTTGTTGCTATTGTGGTGACATATTCAACTTCTGTTGTTGACAATGAAACTATTGGTTGCTTCTTAGAGGCCCATGAAATGGCTCCCATACCTAAATGAAAAACATATCCAAGCATGATTTTTCTATCATCAACACTTCCTTCCCAGTCACTGTCAGTGTAACCAACCAGCCTAAAATCATTTGTAGCTGTGTACAAAATACCATCCTCCTTTGTCCCATCGACATACTTTAAAATACTTTCCATTGCTTGCCAATGCATCTCTTTGGATGTCTCTGTGAACCTTGACACCATGCTTATTGCACACATTATGTCCAACCAATTTGTTGTGAGATACATCAAACTTCCCACCATACTTTTGTATAATGTCAGATTGACATTGCCGATGAAATCTTTGTTTCTCAACTTCAACCCCATGATAGTTGGAATTGGGGTGGGCTTGATGCTTTTCATGTTAAATCTCTCCAAAACGTCTACGACATAATTCCCTTGGGAAATAAAAATAGCATTTTTTGTTTGCTTCACTTCTATACCCAAAAAATACCTTAACAACCCCAAGTGAGTCATTTCAAACTCACCTTTCATGACTTATTTGAAATCAACAATGAGGAAATCATCACTCCCCATAAAAATCAAATCATCTGCATATAAAACAATAATAAGAATAGTCTCTTTGATGTAGATAATAGGCTCACCGTCATATTTGTCAAAGCCATTTTCCATTAGGTAAGTGTCTATCCTACTATACCATGGACGTGTTCTTGTTTAAGCTCATAGAGAGATTTCCTAAACCTATACACCTTGTCTTCTTGGCCTTCTACCTCATAACCTAGTGGTTGTGCAACATATACTTCCTGTTTCAGCACTCTATTCAAGAACGTTGATTTTACGTTCATTTGATACATTTTTTTATCCATGTTGCATGGCAATTGACAACAATATATGCATTGTCTCCATCCTCACGTCCGACATAAATTTTTTCCACATAATCTCTTCCATTTTGTTACTTGTATCCTTTTACAAGTAGCCTTGCTTTATGCCTTTCAATCTTTCCTTCAATGTTGCTCTTAGTCTTATAGACCCACTTCACTCTAATGACTTATTTTCCTTGCGGAAGGTCCATTAACTCCCATGTGCCATTCTTTTCTATTACTTCTATTTCTTCATCCATTTTTCCTCTTTAACTGCATCCTCAAAATGGATTTGGGTCATCTACATGACAAAATAATGCAAATAATGAATTCAGAGCTCCACTACTGTCAACTTCATTTTGCTCATAAATTTCACTTAAATTTCTGAATTTTTGTCTTCTTATGCTTGCAGAAGATGGGCTTGACATGTCACTTGATGTTGTGCTTGAGGTAGATGACATTGCAGGTCTTTGTGGTGTGCTTGGAGTAGTAGTTGATTAATTGTGTGACATTGTCCTACTATTTGTTGATGGTGCTACTTGTTGTCTGCTTTGTTTCTCTCGAATAGGAGTAGAGGGAGTCGCCATTGAGGAATTACTTACTGCTTGCAATTCCTATTTCTCTTCCTATGGTATCATTTTTTCGCATTGATTGTCTTCTCTCAACTTTCATCCCATACTTCCTCTTCTATGAACTACACATCTCTATTGATGATGACCTTCTTGGTTAATGGATTGTAGAGCTTGTATGCCTTGGATTCATCACCATATCCAACAAATATGCACTTCTCCCCCTTGTTGCCTAACTTCTTTCTTAATTCATCTGGGACATGTGCATAAGCCACACATACAAACACTCCCATGTGAGTGACACTATGCTTTTGCCCACTTCATGCCTCTTCAGGAACCATATTCTTGAAACTTTTGGTTGGACACCTATTAATGATATATATTTCACAAGAGACAACTTCAACCCAATAATCATTTGGAAAACTATTTTCCTTCAACATAATCCTTGTCATTTCCATAATGATCCTATTTTTCCTTTTCACGACACAATTTTGCTGAGGTGTATACCTTACTATAAATTTCTTGTGAATTCCATGCTCCCTGCAAAAATGAAGGAAGTCATTTGTGATGTATTTTCCACCTCTGTCAGTCCTAAAAAATTTGATGTAGTGTCCACTTTTCTTCTCAACAAGAGTTTTGTATTGGCGGAAGCAATGAAACACTTCACTTTTCTATTTTAGGAAGTAGACCCATCTCTTCCTTGTATAATCATCTATGAAAGTCAAGAAATAGTATATGCCACCAATTGATGGTGTCTGCATTAGTCCACATAAGTTTGAATGGAAAATATCCAAGGTTTATTTTTCTTTTATTGACTTTCCTATTGGAAATGTCTCTCTATGTTATTTGACCAAGATGAATCCTTCACATAGGCTGACTAGTTTTTCTATGAGTGATAATACCTTCACCATGCCTTTCCTATGCAACAAATTCAAACCTCCAAAATTAAGATGACCAAATCTCAAATGCCATAACCAGTTTTAATTTTTGACCTCCGCATGAAAGTTTACTTGTGTGGCAGCCACAAATTTTCTTTTATCCTCTTGTGAATTCATTGACAATTGTTCTTGGGCATCTTCTTCCTTCAGGTCAAGTTTTATCTATAGGGGAAATATTATATTGCTTGTAATATGAACTTTTCTAATCAGTTGTCTGCTTGGAGACTTATCCAAAACTGTGCACTCATCATTTTTGAAAAAGACATTGTAGGCCTTTTGCATGAATTGTCCAATGACTATGAGGTTATGCTTCAAAGTAGGGAAAAAATAAACATTTGAAATGCACTTCTTCTCCCCCTTATTTTTTAGAATATTGAATCTTCCTTTGACCATGAAAGAGACTTTACTATCAGTCCCTAATGTCATTTCAAATTTCATGCTTTCATCTAAGTTGGAAAACATTTCTATGTTCCCTATCATGTCGTTTTTGCACCTTGAATCTAGAAACCATACATCCCTTTGTTTTTCTTTTGCTACATTAGAAGTTAAAAACATGCTATCTTGGTCTTAATTTTCCTTTGTGAAATTTTCACTTGGTTTTTTACTAATATCATGTTTCTTCTTTCTACATTCATTTGCATAATGACCATACTTCTTAAGATCATGACATTAAACTTGAGATTTATCATACCTCTGAATTTTTACTTGATTTTGGTTTGGGCCTTGTCTTGAATTTTGATTGTTGCACCTTCCACTTGAGCTTGAAGGGTTGCCTCTTCCACCTTTGTGTGGGTTTCTTCCTCTTCCTATAGAATTTTATCTTCCTCTGCCTCTACCTTAACCAAATGAAACTTGTGTCTTCAAGGCATGCTCCAATAATGAGTTTTTTGCTCTATTCAGTCTATGTTCATGAGAAATGAGTGATGCATGAAGCTCATCCATTGAAAATTGTGAGATATCCTTTGTATTTTCTATGGCCACAACAATGGCATCAAATCTTGGTGGCAGACTTCTCAACATTTTCTCAACTATTCTCCTTTCCTCAAGTGTCTCACCATGATACTTGGTTTGAGTAACTAGACCACTTAATTGTGTAAAAAGTGAATTATTTCATACAAATTGTCTCAAATTCTCTCCTCAACATTTGTAGTTTTATTGTCTTCACTTTCACCATGCCCTGATATCTTGTCTAGAGGGTATCCCATGCTTAATGTTTGGACTTTGTTGTTGCTATAATCCTTGGGAAAATACACTCATGAACTTCTTGAAAATCATAGAATATGGATTGTGAATACTTTTTCCTCTTGTCCCTTAGTAAATTATTTTTTTTTTCAAAGCATTAGATGATGTTGCATATACTGGCTCCTGAAACCCATTCTCCTCCAAATCCCAAATATCTTCGGAAGAAAACAAAGCCTTCATTGTTATAACCCAATAGTCATAATTTTTTCCATTAAATTGATGTATTTGAGGATAATTCAAGCTTGTGCTTGATGCTTATGTTTTAAACTATTAAAAAAAAAAAAAACTTTCTCCCTACTCGTAAATATGCTCCAAAAAATCCGCCTTCAAAACAAGCCTTAACTCCCAGTAAAATCACTTACACTTACACTAATAAAATTTCACCTGCTCTTATACCATTTGAAATATTTAGGCAGAGTAGTTTCCTCAAGACAGTGGATTAAATGACATAGTTGATTTCCACAACCAAAACAAGGCTAAAACTCAAACAAATTTAAGCAAAATAGAACAGAGTAAAACAAAGTAAAATTGGGAGAAACATAATAAAACTTTGGATTATAATTCTAATAGTTTAAATACATTCATATGGAAGCTATGACTCCTTTGGTAAGTAAAACAAAATTTCTTACTCTGATTTACACTTCACTAGGAGTTGCGGAGTAAAAAAATGTAAAACCCAATAACTGTTTTTTTCACTCGCCCACAAAAAATTGCTCTATTATTTTCTCTCTAAACATCTCAGACTTAACTCCTCTACACAAAAAAAGGCTTTCTACTTACTTGTATATTCAAACATGCATTTCAACACATTAATTCATGACAAAGTCAAAGTATTAAGACACACTATGGATGCTTGTACAAAATATATGATTTTGTAAACTTGCAGATGTTGCAGAGTGTAAGTAATAGTTGCAGAATAAATGTTTGATGATATGTTTTTACCAACTTTGCATTAAATTTTCATTTGAACTTAATTACTTGATGTGATGGGAAATGTGTACTCCTTCTCAGAACTTCCTTTAATCCATGTCCTTCATCCTATAAACAAAATCCACAACGTGAAGTAAAACTCCACTTGCTTGATTTACTTGTGTACCACAAACATGATTGGTGTCAGTTTATTTAACGTGGTGGTTGGGATTTATTTTCCAACATTATTTAAGGTCTATCAACATCTCACGAGAGTAGTTTACCAAGTAGTTGACTTCATTGACTCAGAATCTGTCAAATGATTGATTTTTCTTGTCAGTGGAATCGAATCACAAAAGATGCATCGTCTATAGAGAAATATGTGCATTTCTCACCATGGTTACCTTTGAAGAAAGAATCAGACCTATTGCAAGTCTTGTAACCATAAATTATTCGTATTCATGGGTCAATGGTTCCAGTATTTCCATTAGAAGTGAAACACATTTTATATGTCAGATATCCCAATTCATTTTTTGATGCTATAGCACTGTGAGCAGGTGGTCCCAAAATATGGAGCCTCCTCATGCATGGGAATTCTCAGTTACCCTTTGTGAAAATGCCAGTAACTAAGAGCATGGTTGGAATTCATCGTTGTTTCCTTTATGTTTATTACCAAGCCTCTATAACACCAAGGTAGGTTTTAGCAACGTGACTGTGGAATAAATATACGCAGATCTATATTTCATAGGGCATACAGAGTTGAAGGTGGGAGGATAACAATGGGTTATAATCGGCAAAGAAGTGTGGGGATCCCTACATATACTTGGCTTTATCTACCAAGTTACATATATGTTATATAACATAGAGCATGGAATTAGGAAAATATATGGATGGATCATTTTGTAAATTTTTTGAATTATCATATGGGTTTTCAAAGTCTTCACCAAATTTGGGGAGCTTAGCTTTATTCAATCCTATACCTCTCTTTAATTTGACGTTTTTTCTCATGTTAATACATTGTGTGGATTGCAGAGGTGCAAAAAAGCTTCAAGAATGGGGATCCTTCGCACCTTTGCACTCTGCTTAATGTATCAATGTTATGACCCCCTCACCTACATAAGGGACCTAGAAATCTAATAGTTATGGCATCACTGGGAAAAGCATTAATAGTCATTGATGGAACAACCACTAAAAACATTAGTTTTTTTTTTTTGCCAGACATTGAGAAGTACGGATAGAGAAACACCCTCCACTAGGAGAATTACGTCCCATCAGAGCTCGCTCAACCAATTCAAAATTATAAATATGTTTTCCATGAAATTAGAAAATTATTTTTTAACTTACGGGAAAATATACAACATCTTCCTGAAACTTTGGTTAAAATTACAAAAACACAGGAAAATAATGGAAATTCATCGCATTATGACCGCGAATCTAATTCTAGAGTCCCTGCTGAGGTAGGGACTATAAATGGAAAAAAAAAAAGGAAGAAGGATAATACATTGAGAATAATTACAAAAAACTAAATGTATATAAATATAAAATATATGATATGAATAAAATGAAACAAAAATATATAAATATATAAGCATATGATGTTAAAATAGAATATATAAATCAAATTTATAAAAATATATATATATATATATATATATATATATATATATATATATATATATATATATATATATATATTAATGAAGAAAATCATTTTTTTTTAACTGAAAAAAAAAAAAAAAAAAAAAAAAAAAAAAAAAAAAAAAAAAAAAAAAAAAAAAAAAAAAAAAAAAAAAAAAAAAAAAAAAAAAAAAAAAAGAAGAAGAAGAAAGAAAGAGAAGAAGAAGAAAATTATTTAAGGAATGTTTGATTCCCTAGACACATGATGCATCTAGAATTAAGATAATTCTAGATCTAGAATTAAGACGGGTTTACATTATGATGTTATCAAGTAATTTGAAATAAAATAATAATGAAAATAAATCATATAAAAATAATTGATAAGTTGTATAGATATCTATAACTAATATGAAGTTAAAAAGTAATATATTATTTACATGGATTAAAAAATTTGGTGTTTTATAGGAATGGAGCCCTACAAGCTTGCTTAGTTGCAGCTAGGGTTTCCCTAACTTCCTGATGTAATGTCTCTCTCCTTCATTGAGTTATCATTCTGTGATTTGCATGGCTATTTTAACTCATTGTTTGTTTAACCTACCTCAAGTAACATTTGAGCTCCTATTGAAGCTTTCACTACATCAATGCTTGGGTCACTGCCATGTCGCTTCATAAAGGTATGATTTTTGAAGAAGTCACACTGCCTACCTCTGGTCATGATTCCATGTTTGAAAGTAGTGCTGGTAAGGAAACAAGGTCTGCATTAGTTGAATATACTTTAATGGATCGTCCTTGAAGAGTATTATTAATGGACAATTGTTAAGGGATATCAACAGGTTTTTTTGTTTAAAAAAGTGGCTTAATGTGGAAGCACAATGAGTGTCCCAAACAAATTCGTGAAGAAAACATAAACTATTCCTTCTTTGGACATAGGGGTTTCCTCCCCAACAAAACAGAATGTGGTGTTTTTGAATAAAAAAAGTGTTTTTGGTAGAGTTTATTAGCCTGTGGCCAAGCAATGAAGCCATTAAAGATTGAGTTTCAGACAACTAGGAAAATTATGAACCCTTGAGTATTCTCTATTGTGGAAATGAGTATTATGGATTTCTTTTTTAAATCCAAGAAGATAAAGACCAGATCTACAAGTTGGGTCCTGATTTCATGGGTAACAGAGGCTTGTCCCTAACCCATTTGGAGTTTGAACTTTAATCCTCATATGAGATTTTCATTTGTCCATCTGTGGATTAGATTTGCATTTCCCCCTTTTATTTGTTGGTGTGATGTTATTTTAAGGAAATAGGAGATAAACTAGGTTATTTTATTACCACTGATACAAACACTAGGGGCAATCCTTTGTGTGCTAGAATTTGTGTTGAAATGGACGTCTCAAAAGGTCTTCTAGAGTTGATGCAATTAAACATGGATGATTGGTCTCACATGCATGTTCTGGATTATGAATAGATTCCTTTCATGTGTAACTTGTGTCATGAGTATTGACACTTGGTGAAACGTTGTCCAAAATATATAATTTTATGAAGCTCTCTGAATCCAATGCTTCCCAAAGAGCAAGACAAAGATAAGAAAGGATTCTTTCTAGTTAAAAGAAAGCACAAGAAGCATGGAAATAAGAAGAAGTAGCCATCTAAGGAAGAATATAAACACAAACCCCTTTGTATAAATAGTTTTGAAGTCCTAAATGTTCATGGGATAGAAGATGAAAATGATGAACCCAAAGCAAATCAGCAAGTTCCCAAGAAGAATCCCATTCCAAAAATCCCTCTTAACTGGAAGGATGAAGAAGGATCAGATCAGGATTCTTCAAAGAAAACTTTTGCATTGGGATAATCTTCTCCAATGGAAAATTTTCCACTAAAAGATAAATAAGTCAACATCATGGACGAGAAGAAGTTGAACTCTCCTTCTCCTTCTTATTCAGATGTGCTTAAGAAACAACATTCTTTCCCACCAATAACAAGAAGCAGAAATAATCATAACAAAAAGAAATTTAGTCCTCAGAACTACCTTGCCTCCAATAGGTCAAGAAATGGGTTGTCCTCTTGCGTTTTAAATAAATTTTGTGTTTCTCCATTTTCGTGTGTAATAAATTTGTTAAAATATACCACTCCTCTCATGAAGCAATAAGAAGAAAAATATGAAGATTTAGTTTTGGAACTTTTATTTCCCTCACTTACTGGGAAGAGGGTAGTTTGTCAGTGTCTTTGGTAAAAGCGCCATTAGATGAAGCTAGTCAAAAGGGCTCACTTGAATAAGACATTATTGTAAACCTTCATGTTTTTTTGCTATGAAGGAATATAGATTTTATATAAACTCTAGTCATTTCTATTAACAAAATATAGTAATTTATCTAATAAAATAAAAATATTAATAACAAACGAAACTATTTCCATATTAGTCATAAATAAAATGTTAAAAATCTCCATCTTAATTAAAGTATATATATATATATATATATATTTATATAATTCTACTTTTCACATCTTTTTGTTTGGGAAATGCTAAGGATTTTTTCACTTCGATCATGGGTAAACATTTAATGTTACATATTAAAATTGGGATGTACAATTCCTTTAATAATCAACATGAGTTAATATAGAATACATGTTATATGTTTCTTAATAATTAACAAAATATCTTGTTTAATTTTGGGTTTTATGAGTGGAGGATGGTTGAAGCCTTTCAAGGGAAATATTTTTAGATCAGAATACTTAAAAATATGTACATGATAAATCCAAAATTAAGATAGATACAATTGATAATTACTAATAAAGTGTTAATAAATATTTTTAGATTTAGATATTAATACATATTTTTAATGATTGATATCTCTATATATAATAAATTTAAAATTAAATTTAAAATAAATTATTACTAAATAACCATTAGTAGCTTAAACATATTGTATTTTCATTTGTGTATCAAAATACCAATTTTAGTTTAATAATACTATAATAATGAACAATATGGCATTATATGTTTTTACAAAAAATAGTAAGAAACACAAGTTTAAGATATTTATTTATAAAGAAAACAAATGGATAATGCAACATTATTGATAGAGAAAGCATGGTGGAGAAGAGGACAGAGGGAAAGGAGATGGCTGTCTTGCCCATTGATGTACTCGAAAATAATTTATGTTAGTCACATATTGTTGATTAAATGGATTGTGACAAGAAAATAATATTATGCCAGGAAACTTTTTCAAAAGATATCCAATAGCTTTTTCCTAAAGTGGGCTCCTAATAAATCCAAAAAGAGTTAGAAATATGTCTGGTGGGAACCACGTGGCTCTCCTTCAATTACAGATATTCTACCAATTGAAGTCATAATTACGATGACATCATTCCTTTTTCTTTGTCAACGGCAATACGACTCCTCAGTATCCATATAATGGTTGGCCCAGTTAAGGATAACAATAATTTAACATTTTTTTATTTTATATTGATTATCAATGAATTAATAGACAGAGATAGAGTTGACCCATGCTCGATCATTCTTTGTCCATTGCATTAGCAATAATTTAACGTATTTAAATTTTATATTCATTAGCTATCAAGTACAAAAAAAAATTAATAAAATCAAGATTCTCTTCATTATTATCGTGGTATATTATGTTTTTTTATGGAAAATATTAATTATCATGTTTGGATATTACATAAAGTAAATATTAAGTATCATGTTCTGATATTACATAAAAGCATACTTTAATTTATAGATAAATAGTTTTTTTCACTTTCAAGTAGGAATACAAATTTTTGTTATTTAAAATATATTTTTAGATGCATAAATGTTTCAACACCATGAAGAATCCCTGGGTATTCGATTTCTATAGATTAAACTACTTAAACTCATTTTTTTAAACCGGTTTTTGGCTAAGACTAACTAAAAAAATATCATGAAAAAGGTCATTCATTTATAATTGACTTAACTTACACTAATACATTATTAATACTACTCCATGGATTTTTAGTATTTATTATTTAATATAATATAATAAGTTAAAACTTACAAATATAAATAAAATAAAAAAAACAAAAAAAAAAACTATACTAAAATCGTGGTCATATTAGTTAACTAGTTTTGATTTATAATTTCTATTAGATTTAATTAAAAAAGAGATTCACAAGAGAGACACTTGGAGCACTCTAGAGCAGCAAACTACTTTGGAATAATAGACCAACCGTTCACAAGATTAGAATTTGAAAGGTTAAGTGATTCGCTCAAACCCCTACTTCGTAAAAATTTTACTATTGGTTTTAATAATATTTTTTCTACAATCATTCGTATTTAGATTTAATTGAAATTTAGAAAACAAAAAACAAAAAAAAGAATAAAAAAGAAAACAAAAACAAAAGAAACAAAATACAAAAAAAAATCAATAATTATCTTAAACCCTTGCTTATTCTTTTTTATATGACTGCAAAATTTCACAATAGGGTTTAAATCCCTCTACCACTTAATAATTATGGATTGTCATTTTAGGGGTTTTAGGTTTAAGGGGTTTGCATATTATTAAATATAAGGTGCTTGATGACAATGGTGTGTTAGAATATATTAAAATTGATATTACAAAACCCCAACAGTCGGATGCATAACAATTAGCCCAATGGAAGAAGGATGATGTGAACGAGAGGCTAATTCTTCTGGAAGGTGTGAGGGACCATTTGGTCTCAAATATCCATGGACAAGAGACACCATTTTCTATGTGGAAGACAATGACTCAGCTATTCAAAAATAGTGGTGACCATAGAAAATTGGGCATGAAATACAAACTTCAAAACATTAGGATGCATGGAATGATATTATTCCGTGATATCTCTCTAGATTTATACAAGTTCAAGATAAGCTTGGAGGAGTTGGGGTGAATGTTGCAGACGATGAATTGGTGATCCTAGCTCTTCTAAGCCTTCCAAAATCTAGGGATAGCTATCAGGGCTCTATGAATGGAAGGGAAAACTACCAAATTAGGAAAGGTTGTGGTCTAATTTAGTTTAAGAAGAGTTCAAGAAAAATACCAGATATGGAACTTCATCTAAAGCACAAGATGAAGAGAAATTTTCCTTGGTTGGAAAAGGGAAGAAGGGAAAAGGGAAGAAGAACCAGAGAAATACTGAATCCAGCCAAAATAATGGAAAGAAGAAATAATTTAGCAAGATCAAGTGCTTCCATTGCCACATATTCGGCACTATCCAATGAAATGTTTGCACAATAATTCTACCAAGAAGCTTATAGGAGGAGTAGCACGTGAAGCACAGGCTTCACAATTTGAGTTAGATTTCACCCTAATAGAATGCATGGCCAAAAATATCATGGGGAGTGTCTGGTACCTTGATTCTGGTACCATATTCATATGATAGGGTGCAAGGATTTTTTCAGTTGCTTGGAGGAGAAGGATCTCTAGATGCATATGAAAATGGGGGATGATGGGAGGTGAAATTATACAAGAATTGGTATTGTCACCTTTGAGAGGGAGAAAGCCTCACCTCTTTGCCTCAAAGATGCTATGTTTATACTTGGGTTGAAAAATTACCTGATCTTTCTGGTAGTTTTGGAGGATCATGGATATCATGTTATTTTTAGTAAAGGGAAAGCCTTTCTAAGACACATAGCTACCGAGAAAGTGAAGTAGATCACAGTTTGAGTGAAGAACATATATTAACTTGAGGTTGGAGATTCAACTACATTGAGTGAAAAGGCTGATGAAGTGCATAGTATAGATGTTAGAGAAATCTGGCATGGGAAATTGGGACATCTACACCATGGTGCCTTAAATATCATGGAGCAAATTACCACAAGTCTCCCTAAAATCTCCCTTGACCAACAAGATGTAAACAAGGGGTGCGCATTGGGGAAATATGTCAAATCCACCTTCCATGTCTGAGATATCAGAGCATATGCAATATTGGAGTGAGTCCATTTTGATGTTTACATGCCCTTTTCCATAGCCTCCATGGAAAAATATAGGAACTATGTTATTTTTATTGATGATTTTTCAAGAAAATGTTGGATCTTCTTCATGCAGAATAAGGATGATTTTTTCTCAAAATTTGTTGAGTTCAAGGCATTCATTGAGAAGGAGATTGGGAAGAAGGTGAAGGCTCTCAGGAGCGACAATGGGGGTGAATGGTTTTCGCAATCCTTAAAATATGTTTGTACAAAAGAAGGTATTCAAAGAGAGTTGATATCACCCCATAACCCACAACAGAATGGGGTAGTTGAGTGGAAGAATGGGTGCATAGTGGGAGAAACAAGGGCCACGTTGCATGATCATAGGCTACCACTGCATCTATGGGTAGAAGCATCCCACACAATATTTTAATTGCAAAGCTGAACTCCTTATAGACTTGGCATGATCATGCTCGAGGAAGCTTTTTCTAGGAGAAATATTGATGTGTCTCATCTCAGAATTTTTGGAGCTTTATTTTATTGTCATGTCTCCAAGGATTCAAGTAAGAAACTTGAGCTAACAGCAAAGTTGGGTGTTTTTGTAGGATACATTGAAACTCCAAATAATTATTGGGTTTATTTTCCTTCACTAAGGATGAGAGTCGTGAGGAGAGATGTCAACTTTAATGAGGAGAAGGCATTGATATTCCCTTTGGAACAAGAGCCGAGAATCCCACCAGAGCAGGAGATTCTAGCTCCAAATGAGGAGCCTTTGGGATGAACTTCAGGAAGTTATGGAGCAATCACATGTAGAGGAGTAGACAAGAGGTAGAGTGGAGGCATACACTCAACCAGAATATTCCAGGGAGGGGAGAAAGAGAACCATAGAATCTAATAGTTCATTGTAGGAGGCACGGGAAAATGTGGGAGCCCCCACATAATAGTGCAGATAGAGGAAGTCACCTAGTAGGTACACTAGTTACAAGGCTCTCATGATAGAACTCATTCAAACAAAGCCTTCTTCATTTGAGGAAGAAGTTATTCAACCTATTTGACTTGATGCCATGGTGGAAGAATAACTATGTATGGGAGGTTGTGCTAAGGAAAGAAGGGAGATCATTGGTTGGTTTGAGACACATCTACAAAGTGAACAATGCAGCTAATGGGAGCATCGAGAAGTATAAATCCAAATTTGTGGCTAAAGGATTTTCTCAGATAGAGGAAGTGGACTATGAAGAATGTTTTGCACCCATTACAAGTTATTCCTCAATCAGATCCATTCTAGCTTTAGCTACATAGATGGGGTGAAAAATCCACAAGATGCATGTGAATACTTCCTTTCTCAACAATGTTTTTGAGGGGGAAATTTACATAGATCATATAGAAGGATTTGAGACTTATGATCGAGAGTTACATGTTTTCATAGTCAAGATGGGATTGTATGGTCTCAAACAGGCGCCTTGAGCATGGTACACTTAGGCCGACAATTATCTCAAAGGATTTAGCTTCACCAAAAGTGAAGTAGATGAACATATATATCACATTGTGGTAGATGGTAAGTTTCTTATTCTTGTTTTTTATGTTGATCATTTAATATCAACTAGTTATGAGCAGTTGATCCACTCTTGCAAACATGATCTTGTAATGGAATTTGAGGTTAAATGCATGGGCCTCATAAATTACTTCATCGGTCTAGAAGTATGGTAGGGTGATGGTGAACTTTTTTTGTCTCAAGGAAATTATGCTACCAAGATACTTTAGAAATTTCACATGGAGAATTCTAAGCACATGGACACACCTCTAGTGACAAACTAGAGGAAGGAGTATGTCTGTTATAGGCTATGCAGTCAACCATCTTAACCAAGCTACAGTGATGCCTACAAAATTATATTGGAAGGAAATGTTGGGTCTCCTTTTTGATGCCTATAATACCCTATATTGTCCTCTATTTTCTACCACATTTACCTCAAACCTATTCACCACTTCCCTATCTTCTTCATGAACATAACTTTTAGCATTCCTATCTATTTATGAGGTGATTTATATTCAAAGCTTGATTTTTATGATTTCTTGTTAGTAGAAATAGAGTGATTGATTCTTTATAGACTATAATTATTTCGATTGACTTGAATAGATCTTAAGACCCTGTACCTGCTCATCCAACACTAGTATTGTCCATTAAGCACCAATGTTTCTCATCTGGTACCCATGCACCTACGTTCATCTGGTACCTTTTTGTTAGGTCCCTATAATACTAGTGATTACCCCATTATTATTGTAGTTGTATCCCTTATTAATATTGTTCTGCCGCTACTGTCCCCATATTGTTATTACTATGCCCCATAGGATCCCTCTATTGTTATTTTTGTGCCTTTATATTATTATTGTTGGGTCAGCTAGGTTATATTGTGACTCCTTAGACTTCTATATATAGAAAGGAGGTTTTGTCATTTGAATCATATAAGAATCATTCATTTGTGTAATGTAAAGGAGATTTCCCCCTCAAAGAGGCTAAATTCTAAGGCATTGATCTATCTTTTCTATCTTTTTGTGAGCTGGTTTCATAACATTTGGTATTAGAGATTTGGATTCTAGGGCTTCGCTAATCCAAATAGGTCATCGCATTTTCACTATAACTTTTTTTCTCCGACGTTTCAGAAGCGAAAAAAAACCATTTTGACGAAATTGCACTAAACCCCATGTTTGAATTTGATAGCTTTTTTCACTATATTTGTGGAGATATGATCTGCAGAATTTGGTCTTTCTGCTGACTCCTGAATTACATTCCAAACAGGTGACCTAGGGAAAATCATCATAACTTTCTCTCTGAGCATCGGATTGAAATTTTGTAAGAAGGTACAAAAGGAGGATGGACTGTAGTTTCTTGTATATATGTTTCAGAGCCAAAGGTCAAAACAGGGACACGTGGCATGTTGTACAAGTTCGTTCTACTGAACTAGTCTATAATCAGGTCACTGTGGGAGATTTGGCATAACTCTTCCTTGGATAATCCAATTTGGATCAGAATGGTGGCATTGGAAAGAGGACACAAAGGGCTACTGCAGGTCACAATTTTAGAACTGGACGATCCGAAATTACAGAGATACATCAAAGGCAATATCGAGCTCCTACAAAGTGAAAAAAGATGTGTAGATTTTTTAAAATTTTTGCTTGAGCTTGGTTTGAAAAATTATTTTGAAGGAATTCAAAGGGCATAGTAGAGCATTATTATCGGTAACTAATGCCCCGAGGAAAGAAAATGCAAACACCTAGTAAGCAACCTGAAAGCTCTAGCATGAATTATGAAGAAGAGGAAGAAATGCAACATGATATATCAAAATTACAAGACCAAGTGCAACAAATGTCACTCACACAAAAAGTAACAGAATCTAAGATGGGTGGTTTAAAGAAAGATGTAGAAGCTAAGATGAATGATGTGGAAGCTAATATGGAGGATTTGAAGATAGATTTGAAGACAGATTTGACAAATTTTCTACAAGAAATACTTACTAATGGTGAAAGGGTAGTAAGGGAAACTCATGATGCGAACAAAAGAAATGTTAATCATGATTTCATAGACTCTAATGTTGGATCGAAGACCCACCATATTCCAAAAATCAATATGAGGAAGTTTGATGGCAAGGATCCCGCAACATGGATATTACAGATGGAGCAATTTTTTGATCTTAATAATGTGCAAAACACACAAAAGGTACGTATTGCAACTTTATATTTAGAACCAAATCAGTTTGTATGGTATCAATGGCTTTGTTCTCGTAAAAAAGTTATCACTTGGGAAATTTTTTTCGAAGAATTGACAGCACATTATGAGGATACAAAAAGCAACACTTTTTTTAGCCAATTGATAAGTCTCAAACAAAAGGGTTCAATAATGGAGCACATTGAGGAGTTCCAAAAATTGAACATAGGGGTAAAAAATATTCTAGAGGAGCATAGGATTGATGTGTTCATAGGGACTTTAAAGGATAATATCCAACATGATGTTTGCCTTTGGGAACCTGATTCATTAGAGAAGGCATTCAGGTTAGCAAGAAAAAATGGAAAGCAAAATTATGGAACCAGGAAGCATACCACTCACAAATATAAAGATGGAAGTGTTGTTGCCCCTAGTCTTCCACAACCTATAAGGTTGGTACCACAACAATTGGCAAAAAAAAGAGCAAAAGGGCTTTGTTATAGTTGTGATAGCAAATACACTAAAGTTCATAAGTGTGCTGAGAATAAATTATTCTACATAGTTTGTGAAGAGGAAGAAGTAGAGGAGCAAGATAGGTCAAAACAAGAGATATACTCCAGAAAAAAAGCCTAGATAAAGGAGAAATGAATCCAACCATATCTTGTAATGCATTGGTTGGAATTACCACTCCTCAAACCATCAACATAGAAGGACAAATCAAGAAGAAAAAGGTAATATTGTTGATTGATTCAAGAAGTACCCACAATTTTATTCATTGTAAGAGAAAAAGAATTGAATTGCTTCCTATATCCAGCACCAGAGTGTTAAGTGATGGTTGCAAATGGAGGAACACTAAATTGCTCTGGAAAGTGCCATAATATCAAGCTATCCATGGGAGAATATATATTGACTAGCCCAATGCTTTCCATTCCAATGGGTGGTGTTGATGTTGTACTAGGAGTCCAATGGCTACAATCCTTGGGTACAATAGTTTTTAATTTTCAAGAACTTTTCATGAAATTTTCTACGGAAGAAAAGGAAGTTGCATTAAGGGGTATTGCAGGGAAACTGGGAAAGATAATTAGCTCTAACGGTATGACAAAGCTTCTAAAAAAGAACAAAGAGGTGTAATTGCACAAATATGTTCCCTAGATGTTTCCACATCGGAATAATCTATTTCTCCAGATCTCCAAAAAGTCTTGGACAATCATTCCAAGGTATTTGAGACTCCCAAAGGTCTCCCACCTATTCGTGATCATGATCATGCTATTCATGAGATTCCAGGAATTGTTCCTCCAAACATCAGGCCGTACAGATATCCCTATGCCCAAAAGAGTGAAATTGAATGTATGGTTGGTGAAATTCTAGAGGCTAGTATAATTCAACCTAGTCAAAGTTCCCTCTCTGCTCCAATAGTGTTGGTGCACAAGAAGGATGGATCATGGAACATGTGTCCAGATTATAGGGAGCTCAATAAGCTCACTATTAAAGATAAGTTTCCCATTGCTATCATTGATGAATTACTGGATGAATTGCATGGATCAATTTACTTCATCAAGTTGGATCTTCATTCAAGATATCATCAAATTAGAATGAAGACTGAAGGAATTCCAAAAACAACATTTAGAACTCATGAGGGTCATTATGAATTTTTGGTCATGCCTTTTGGCCTTACCAATGCACCTTCTACATTTCAAGGTTTGATGAATTCCATTTTCAAACCCTTCCATAGAAAATTTGTGTTTAGTATTTTTTGATGATATACTAATCTACAGCAAGTCTTGGAAGGATCATGTTGAACATGTTGACAGGCTGCTACAACTATTGGAGGAGAAACAATTATATGCAAAAAGATCCAAATGTTTCTTTGGAGTCCAGGAGGTGGAATATTTGGGTCATATTGTATCTCATGAAGGAGTTAAGGTAGACCCTAGAAAAATTAAAGCCATTAAGGAATGGAAAATCCCCACATCCATTAAGCATCTGCGAGGATTTCTCGGGTTGACAGGGTATTATCGCAAGTTTGTTAAGAATTATGGGA